>CAXHKR010000026.1:22500-30826 GCA_964017155.1 Oasisia sp. SBJ-2009 | reverse complement strand
TATTGCAATACCTCAGGGAGTTTGACGCCCCTGCCATGCACAGTTGTAAACCACTGCCTTGTGGTATAGGTTCTTGTCAGAACCGAAGGCTAAGGGAGCAAACCCTAACTAGAAAACCATGTCACTGTGGCAGCATCAAGGGCGGTTGGTGTATGGAACTCCCAACATCTCTCGACCAGCCACTGCAGGGACAAATAGTTTGCGCCTGTCTTGACATGTTCTTGCCGGTGTGAGATCTCTATTTGTTCCCCGAGAGAGTGTCGCTAGTAACTTGCAAAAGTCAGCGGTACTTCAAAAGTTTTTGCTAGCAGCTTCCATGAAATGTACAACTGCACGAAACATGATACCGGATCGGCCGTCGCCCGGGTTACCAAGGACCGCGCTGCTCGACCTCATCTTCCGTCGACAGTGGAAAATCAGCTAGGAAGAAGAAGACAAAGAAGACAACTACTGACAATTGGACACTGGAACGTCAGGACTCTCCTCGACCGAGAAGGAGCTAACCGACCAGAAAGACGTACGGCACTAGTAGCAATGGAACTTGCCAAATACAACATCGACATCGCCGCCCTATGTGAAACAAGGTTCTCAGAGTCTGGTAGTCTCGACGACTTGGAATACTCTTTCTTCTGGAGTGGCAAACCCGAAGGAGAAAGAAGGGAGGCCGGAGTGGGCTTTGCTATCAAAAAGGATATCATCACAAAGCTGACAGAAATGCCACGGCCAGTAAGTGACAGAATCATGACGATGAGACTACCTCTGAGCAAGGACAACTTTGCTACAATTATCAACGTGTATGCTCCGACAATGACAAACCCAGACGAAAACAAGGAGGCCTTCTACAACCAGCTCACAAGTGTGCTCAGGGGCATCCCTCATACCGATAAGCTACTGCTGATAGGAGACTTCAATGCGAGGATAGGAAGAGACAATGACAAGTGGCCCTTGGTCATGGGCAAACATGGGATTGGGAAATGCAACTCCAATGGCGAACTTCTACTGGCTCTGTGCTCTGAGTTCGAACTGATAGTGACGAACACCATGTTCAAGCAGAAGGATGAACGCAAGACCACCTGGATGCATCCTCGTTCCAAACACTGGCATATGATCGACTTCATCATCACGAGGTGTCGGGATAAGATGGACATCCACAGCACCCGAGCCATGCGTGGAGCAAACTGCTGGACCGATCACCAGATGCTGAGATTAAAAGTGGCTTTCAGAATACGACAAAAGCATAACAGGCAAGGGACAAATAAGCCGACCAAGCTCAACACTGCAAAACTAAGTACCATCAGCCATAGGGAGAGTTTTGAGCAGGAGATGGACAGTGCTCTCGCCCATTGGGAGGAGAAGGAAAACTCAACACCAGACGAGGAATGGGCAGCTCTGCAGCAGGTTGTGTACAACACAGCCAAGACATATCTTGGCAAGCCGGACAGAAAACACCAGGACTGGTTCGACCCCAACGACCAGGAGCTACAGACTCTTATGAGCAGAAGAGATCAAGCCCACCAGAGAGTGTTGCAAACCAGGAGCACTAGATCCACCACTGCAGCATACAAAGATGCCTGCAGACTGCTACAAAAACACACCCGTGCACTGAAGTCGGACTGGTGGGAAAGGAAAGCAGTGGAGCTGCAGAGAGCTGCCGACAGTAACAACATGAAGGGCTTCTACAATGGACTGAAGGAAGTGTGGGGACCCAAAAAGAAGGGACCTGTTCAACTAAAATCAACAGACGGAATGGAAACCTTCTCTGACAGCAAGAGAGTTGTGGCAAGATGGAGTGAACACTTCCAGAAGCTACTCAACGTCCCTGGCGACATAGATCACGAAGCTCTGGACAACATCCCGCAGCGCATTACCAAGACAAGCCTTGATGAGATTCCAACTATGGATGAGATGGCTAGAGCAATCGCCAGCCTGAAAGATGGCAAAGCACCTGGAGGAGATGGAATTCCTGCAGAAGTATGGAAGCATGGAGGAGACAATCTGTTCAGCAGACTGCACCAACTAATCACCAATGCCTGGGAGATGGGTTCTGTGCCACAAGCATGGAAGGATGCAAGCATTATAACCATCTACAAGAAAGGTGATCGAACAGACTGTGGGAACTATAGAGGAATCTCTCTTCTTTCCATAGCAGGCAAGATCTTCGCCAGGATCCTCCTCAACAGACTATCTACCCACCTAACACCAGAGGTAGTTTCGGAGACACAATGTGGCTTCAGAGGTAACCGGAGCACCGTGGATATGATATTTTGTCTCCGACAACTACAAGAAAAGTGCATTGAGCAGGACCGACCACTGTACATAGTATTTGTCGACTTCAGTAAGGCGTTCGATACAGTTGGGAGGACCGGACTATGGCAGCTACTGAAGAAGTATGGCTGCCCAGAGAAGTTCACAACAATGATCGAGGCACTACATACCGGAATGATGGCGACTGTTAATGTTGGAGGGGAAGTCTCGGAATCGTTCAGGGTCACAAATGGGGTCAAGCAAGGCTGTGTACTGGCGCCCACGCTCTTTTCCATCTTCCTATCAGCAATGCTCGACAATGCTTTCCGAGACATGGGGGATGGCATCTACATACAGTCCAGACAGAGCGCTGACCTATTCAACGTCGCACACTTCAGAGCGAAGACCAAGACTACACGGATACTGATGAGGGAGCTGCTATTCGCAGATGACAGTGCACTGGTTGCACACTCTGCTGAAGAGATGCAGAAAATAGTGGATGCTTTTTCCAATGCGTCAAAGAAGTTCGGCCTGAAGATTAACATCAAGAAGACCGAGGTGCTGTACCAACCCAACTCTACAAGAACCCGAGAGGAGGATATCATGGTTGATGGAAACAAGCTGAACTCTGTTATGGAATTCACCTACCTCGGAAGCACTATATCAAGTGACGGATGCATTGACGATGAAATACAGAGGAGGATGGCCAAGGCTAGTGCATCTTTCGGCCGACTACGCCAGAGACTCTGGAACAACCACCATGTGTCCATGCGGGTTAAAGGCAAGATATACCGTGCAATTGTGCTGTCCACCCTCCTATACGGAGCCGAGGCCTGGACAGTGTACAGACGACAGGTGAAAAAGTTGCATGCCTTCATGATGCGACATCTGCGTTCGATCATGAGGATAACCTGATGTCACCAGGTAAGTGTTTTCCGCAGTACGTGCCAAGAAGACGTGCTGCCTGACTGGCGCCATCGTAGATCTTAACGGCGTCGCAGATACAACGGCTACTAAACCAGCTAGTCTCGACGTCGAAAGCCGTGAAATGTAGGCGGACCAGCTAGAAACACAACAGGAAAAAAGATTATGTGTGGTGTTCTCAAATCGCAAAATTTCTCGCTTCCTTAAACGAGTTATGTGACCGAAATCCATTTCGCCACGGAACCTTATTACTGAGGTGTTTGTTTCTTGCGATGCTGGACAGCGTGACGCAAGCGTGAAGGCATTAACGTAACACAGATGCATGGGCTAACGTTTCATTAAAGATGTTATATAATCAATTTGACTCTAGTATATACGGAAATTTTAAATGGAGTGTGCCTCGTGTTGTTTTTATTGTACAATAACGCTATACGATATAATTTAACTATGTTTTATCGCTGCAACAGCCCAAATATACTTTAATGAAGCAGGGTTTTGTTGATGAAATGCATGCTTCTGACGAATCAATTGTTTACTCCCAGAAGTAGCCAACCGCGTGAAATGCGAAAGCCATATCGACTGCCTTGTGTTGACATTTCTACCTCCACCCCTGTTGGGTAAGGACCCTCCTGGGAACTATCCCAACTCGATATTTGGGAATATGAATGACCACGCGGCGAATTGAATGACAGCGCGGCGATTATTATCAACTTTGTGCGAATCTGCTTCGTTAAGTCTGCACAATAAAAACGAAATATGAAAACAGGAGGCAGGCTCCCTTTAATCACCTGGCTCGATTCCACTCTGATTTTCCAGCCGCACTGCAAGTTATTCTTGTACTGGGAACTTGAGATGCCTAACTCTCCACTTGGACCGGTCAGTTCGGTAGGAGAGCCGCTACAGGCAGGTGATCCAGCGCTCCCGTGGCCTGGATCCGATTGTAAAACGATAAGATATGACGGAAGTGGATATATTTTCGAAACTGTACAAACACAAATAATAATAATACATGGTATACAGGCACAATATACAGTAAGGATCATGGAGACTCCAACTAAGGCTTATAGAAAGTCGTAATTGTTTTAGTTTTGTTTCTGAAAATATGGTGGTGTTCATCTTAAGTGAAAATCGGGATTGTTGCGTTGTAGTATGCAGTAAGGAAGTATGTTCACAGTACAGACTATAGTGAAATTAGGATAACGATCATTGAAATGGGAATCTACAAACCCATGCATAAACGTACAAATCCAGGCACAGGGAATACTCCAGAATGACCGGAACTGGAATTATCATTAATGGCAATCGCCGGAACCAGAATTATCGTAATATCAGAGTTACCGAATAATGACGAGAACCAGCTCTTCGTTTCTATATGTCGGTCGTGAATCTCCCCATGGTCCAACTGAAACAAACAACACTCTCAGTTAAAGTCATTACAATTGTCTGCATAAACTACATCATAACAAAAGGTGTTGTAATAAACTAAGTTCGCCTAATTGAACGTTACGTATGTTGGATGTCATGTCTGTGAGTGAACGTGTGTGAGTGTGTGAGTGTGTGAATGTGTATGTGTGTGTGTGTGTGTGTGTGTGTGTGTGTGTGTGTGTGTGTGTGTGTGTGTGTGTGTGTGTATGCTTGGGTGTGTGTTTGTGTGAGTGTGTGTGTAGTAAATATGTGCAAACTAAACATCTAGGCCACGGCTGTGCTGCAATACACACACACACACACACACACACTCACACACTCACACACTCACACACTCACACACTCACACACTCACACACTCACACACTCACACACTCACACACTCACACACTCACACACTCACACACTCACACACTCACACACTCACACACTCACACATACACAAACTTACATATATACATGCGCGCGCACACACATATACACACATACAACATGCACGGGCACACACACATACACACATACACACATATACCCACATGCGCGCACACACATACAAACGCACACGCACGCACGCACGCACACACATACGCACAGCAAATATACACTTGCAGTTTTTGGTTAGTCAAACATTATCCTGTAATTACTTACTTTCGTAGCAGATTTCTTCAACTTAGTTGCCCGTTCTTTCAACAGATGCACCAGCTGGACTTTCTCAGTCTTGTTAAGCGTTCCCTTCACTTTACTACAAACTCACTTATTTGTGATACACATTTAAAAAGAGTAATAACAAAGCAACTCCTATTCGGCATAAATCTTTGGACTACAAGCTCACAGACACACCAGGGTACAACGACTGGTAAAGGACAAAGTAAGCAGTACACAAGTTGTCAATATGTAGATGGATACACCAATGAACTGTGGTGTCATATACCGTCAGAAGTGTATACTCGTTTGATTTAGCGCCAAGAGGGAGCACGTTCATGTCGGTTGACGGTGCTCCAGAAAAGTCCTAGTTCCAATATTTCTATTGAGTCTAACATGACGTAAGTCAGCACTACGTGGTTGAAGGGACAGGGCACAGTTAGAATTCCTTGTGTGACTCATACAAATATGTTTATGTGAATTAGAACAGTAGAGCATGCATACAAGTAGATTCAGTGCTATTATGTATCTGCAGTGTAATGACGCATGTTAGACAGAGTGTAGTTAGCGTAGTGATTTTAGCCATTTTTGTTACATGCCCCTGCGGATGCAGAACAACATACTAAATTTGGTCAATATTGACGGTCAGTGCACATGATTGCATTTTGAAAAGCCAGAGGTATGAGATATTGACGAATTCTAATGAGCATGCCAGTGACATCATTATTTTTGGTCTTAGGTACACTTTCCTTATAATCTGACAAAACGTTAAGATGTTTTGAAAAGTGTTGTGGTACTTGTACTCATGAACACCAACAGTGCTCGGTGCCCTGAAGCTGGATGGGTTTGCTTATTGGAGTCAATAGTGACTGTAAATGTTGGGTTTTTACATAACAAGTCTGTTATATAATGGTTCATATCGTACAGTTGATTCGATATCAGTCAAGTTGCCAGTGCACAGAATTAAGATGTGGTACAGCGTGAGTAAATCTCGAAGACAAAATTGGTGGAATTTTCTGAAACCCTTAATAAATATATTTACAATAGTCCAATCTACCAATGTCTGACTATAACAGTAGCAATTATATAACATTTAGGCAATGGATTATTTAATTAATACTGTTGACACACGGCCAATTCCTTCTGCCTACCTCTTTGGTAGACCGTCGATACAACAAACCATCACCATGGCAACCATTGCCAATACCAACAGCGTCTTCATCTTGCCTGGAGAACAGAACACAACCTATGAATACTGGCGTTCTCGATAAACGCTAAAACTGAAAAGTGAAATTATTATTAGCACCAGTTACGCATGTTATGCAATTACATTCACATATAAATGTTATGCGTTACACAATAACATTACTAGCACTTGTTAGTTGCGTGTGTTGACCATAGAGGAAACCTAGAGGTGGGACTCCTATTGATCATTGCGTGACATTCGAAACGCAGCGCCGCCTTGCGGGCACGAAGTAGGCAACATGAAAAGACGCAAATGGCTGGGCGCAACTAATGGTCATCACTGCGCGGCCATGAAATGTACTAACAATAGACAAAATCGCCGTGATTTGTCTTTTTTTAGATTCTCCCACACCAGGGGAAAGGTAAACAATCCAATTTCACACAAAGTGCCTGGTTTTATTACCCGTAAACGCTGGAGACATATGGGCGATAATAAGCGTTTGTGGCTTATGGGCTAATTAGTAATGAGAGCTCTCGTAGATTCTAATAGTAGTCTTCAAGTATTTACTGCTAAAAAGTGATGTTTCACTAACCTGCAGTTGTAACGTGACCGTGTGCTAAAGTAATAAGTTAATAAAATAAATATGACATAGATAAATATAATTAACTGTACATTAAGTGTACATTAAAACGATTAATAAATTAATAAAATAAATATAATAAATAGATAAATAAATTATATGTACATTGAATTTCACGGGCATGCAGTGTAAATGGTACAACATTGTGAGATAAAATAATAAGTTAATAAAATATTAGAATAAATAGATCAATAACATTATTAGTACATTAAATAAAAAACACTACAAAAACAGTAAAAACATTGACTGGAGATGTTGTGAATCATAAATGGATATGTGTAATAGTAGATTCCTAAATTTGTATTTTTGTAGATTGAAGAAATGGGTTAAAAATACGAGGAGGAAAGATATCGTAGGCAAGTCGACCGAATACTTATCAAAGAACTGCGTGCTGTGCACTGAACATTTTGGCCACAGATCCCATCTCAGCATCGAAGGAGCCTGTATCACCATCAGCCCAATCAGAGATCTCAGCACCTGTTCTTTCCTTACAGGAAATCAATATTGTGACATATATTGGTGGATATATAGTCCGTATGATCCGTGACAATGTGTGTGAGGAGAGCCGATCGAAAGTGAGCTCGTCCATTTGCCCCGAGGATCCTAAGCACGCCTTCCTATCTATCAAGAACTACTCCGGGGCAAAGGAAGGCCTGCTAGCACCTAGTACGTCATTGGTTCAGCTGCTCATCCTCCATCTAATGATCAACATTCGCCTTCATCATACGATCAAAAGGAACAATCTAGTGCTGAGAGATGAAACAACCCGCAAGAATCGAAAGACTCTCAAATTCAGCCATTTGTAATTAGTATTTGTGCTGCCATTGATTGATTTATTTGTTTTGCCTTGAGATTAAAGATTGAAAAGTTTTGGAAAAATGTGTTGCTTCCCTCTGTTTTCAATTACATATGATTACACATCCAAGATATGACAATATTTTATTGAGTGTGAATCTCTCAACTTAAACATGACACGGTATGAAACATCAAGATTTTAGTCAAAAAGGTTTACTGAACTTTAAAAAAATCCAATGGAATAATACAAAACATAACCCAATGGAAAAATAGGAAAGAAATTGCTATGATATATTTTCACTTTTTAATGATCATAATAAAGATGTATCATATTTCCAAATAACTTTGTACAGGATCCTCAAAAACTTCTAGCACCAAACAAATTTAGAGAAAAGTTACATTACTGAAGAAATTGACACAAACTGCATATGATGATGGATTCGTATCTTTCCGTCAATTTATGGACGCTG
>CAXHKR010000023.1:22500-26840 GCA_964017155.1 Oasisia sp. SBJ-2009 | reverse complement strand
GTGCCAGGGCTGCAGGCGGCACCCGCATCGCAGACAATCACTTCGAGCATCGTTCAGCTTCAGCAGAAGTTGAACTCGATGTAGTGTGAATGTTTTATATGACCACTGGGACTTCTTTCTCGAAGAAAAACACTGACTATTATGTTGCACAAAATAAAATTATATATGTTAATGTTCTCTTGTTTTTAGGTGATTGTTTTAAATGCTTTTGCACATCGTCGAAATATTATCATGTTGCACCGAATACATTTATGTTTTACTTTTCGTTTTTATCTTCTATTAATATGATAGTTTGTGAAATGTACATGTACTTCCTTCTCAAGTAGTATTTTATTTAGACGTGACTACTTTAACTTTTACTCAAGTGTTGTTTGGGCATGCCTTCCTCCTGTATTTCTACTCAAGAACCAAAACAACAAAGTTCTTGTATCACCACTAGTTAATTCGCCCTGTGTTCATTATTTTCTTATGCTAATATTACAGTTGATACTAGCCAGTGGAAGGCAGTATTAGATGAGCCACTGGCTTAGCAAAGCCACCCATGAGCCACCCATGTTTAACACACAGTGCAAGTTGAGCCACTGGGCTAGCCCTTTTCGAATTAATTATACATGTATAGTTATTTAGTCGCGTTAGAAATATTATATTTGTCATAAAAGATCTACGATCAATAATCATTGTTTATACGAGTAAACACAATATAGACTTAGAATATAATTGTTTTATTTGTTGTCGTAAGTATTACAAATAGTGAAAACTGACTCCTACGATATTGGCTATTTCTGTATATCGTTAGTTGTAGAGCTGGTCGCCACACGGCGCCACTGTAAACATATTCTACTAATATCTATATTATGCAGTCTGTTGTTATAATGGGAGGTAACTTTATTTTATATTGCGCCGTGTTTCCGTTAAAGAACTTTAATAAACAAAAATGCGCTTAAAACAATACTGTAATTATATTTTACATAACATGCATACATTATAAGGATATAGTATATGCTATAATGTTTGGTAAAGAGTAGGGTCGGGAACAATGATCACGTGAAGCTTTGAGCCACCCTTATACTTTGTTTTATATGTTGTATGATTAATCTAGAAATAGGTAATTTTACGTACAATTTTACGACGGTTTGACTGACTGTGGTCGACTAACGATTGTGTTTAGGTTTCCCTTTAAAATACTGTTAAGTAAAAGTACCGTTTTTATGTCGCATTTATATAATATTTTTTATAATACTTCATTTAGTTAAAACTAGTGTTATTGTCTTGCTTGGTATGTTGGCATAACATAACTATTAATGCCAAAACGTTTTATGAACCGGTAAGGCTAGTAAGATATGACTGAATAATTTCCTGTAAATTAGGGTCACGAGTAACTGGCTGACAGGTATGGTGCTATCAAGCAGATGGGTAACGCGCAAACAAACAAACGGAAACTGATGATATGATGGTATGAAGCAAAGCCCATGCTTCGAGCTACTGATGGTGCAGATAGTATATCTGACCGCTGACACAGGATTAAGGTTAACTCAAACACTAGAAGGAGCTAGGTCAGAACTAGTGTCATTTGAAAACAGCTGCAATGGAGAAGAAGAAGTGGACGAGGAAAAAGGATCTGACCGGTACATACTACAATATATCCATGTATAAATTGCAATAATAATGCACATTATACACTAACTTATTTTATATATGGTAAATTATTTTACATTGAAATAACATAAACGGGGCAGGAGACCCATCTAAGAAAATAATGGTTGCTATCGAGGAACCACCATTATCAAAACACTGTAACATCAGACATATCACCCAAATCTAATTTTTCCGAAAAATATTAAATGCAAATTAATAAGTATGTAGTGTAGCTTGGCCATTGGGTTTGTCTTTATGGCACAATTTATATGCTGTATGAAGATGAATACGGTTCACAGGTGGTTGTTTGTTCTGAGCCTTGCAAACATGTATAGCAAGTTTGCCTTGTACCTATTAGATGATCATTTTAAAAAGGTAAAGTTTAGCATCATCACTAAGCCTGTGAACTGTGTATACTAAGCCTGTGAACTGTGTGTACTAAGCCTGTGAACTGTGTATGCTAAGCCTGTGAACTGTGTATGCTAAGCCTGTGAACTGTGTGTACTAAGCCTGTGAACTGTGTATACTAAGCCTGTGAACTGTGTATACTTAGCCTGTGAACTGTGTGCACTGGCGGAGAGTATAGATACTGTATGTAGCATTTAGTCGTTTCGGCATAGATGCATTGGTCGCACTGCTTATTGTTTCTTGTGTATACTATGACTTACAGGCATTGCTTAATATAATTGAACAATGTTTTTTCCGAAGGGATGTGCAGGCACTGCGGATCACCCCGGAGGATGCACAGGACAGAACATTCTAGAAATCAAGAATTCGGGCCGCTGACCCCACCTAGTGGGAAAAGGCGAAGAAGAAGAAGAAGTTTTATTCGAATAAAATATATAAAAAACACAAATCGGGAGACGGCCGGTTTGTGCAGCTAAACATACATGGCAATGTAAACATAACACAGTCACAACGGCGGCAGTTATACGGCCATAATAGGCCAATTTACTGGTCACTGGGTTGAACGAAAACACGAAACCTTAGACGGCAACTGAAATTCAGACTAAGGTTATGTCAAAGCAGCCAGTCACTCATCCGTGAAGACGCGTGTCGCTAAACACCCACTTCAGGACAACACAAAGAAATGACGGCGCCTGGTGGGTAATTGAATACACTGCTTTACAAGTACTTTTACTATCGCGCGTGCACGCGTGTTCGGTTAGTACTGAGAGTGCTGATGCACGTATCTTGTTAAGTCGGTACTTGTCATGGACGGACGAGTGCTTTATGTATAGGACTGACTCAGCCTATTTCCAACAGCACGATAGAAGTAAGTACCTACTGGATGTATCAAACCAAGTCGTATTCCTACGGATGGTTTCCAGAACAAAACAATCAGGAATCTCTCCCACCGATCTATATGAAAACAACATATTGTTGTTTTGTTGTCGATCTTGTAAAATGTATATTAGTCATTCTGTTCGCATCAAAATATAAATATATACAGTAATACAATAGCAATAAGAAACACAGAGTTGTGGATACAATCGAAGATGGACGCATTTTATTTTTACGTGACCGCGTCACATACATACGCAAACATACAATAATTACTTCAAGATTCAAGATTCAAAACACTTTCTTGTCCGTTTAAAAACATATTAAAAACGGACATTTTTCTTTAGTCACACATAAAATGACAGTAATAAAAACATTGGTGAATCATATCTACCGTTGTCAATACACAATAAAATGATAGTAAATATAGTCATCACTAAAATTGGTAAAGCATAATCATAAATTACGTATAACAATAGCTACTAAGATAAATAAATAAATAAGCATGTATAATTTCTTAAAATGGGTCTCTGATAGGAGACAATGACATTAGTAATAACATAATACTAAAATTGATAAATAAATAAGATTAAATAAAGAGTTACCATAAGAATATGAGACACATAAAATGTAAAAATTAATTAATGACTCGTTGAAAACAGAGCATTATCATTTAGCATTTAAAATTAATATTACGCTGTCTAATTAGCATGTTTAGACAGCATAATTGCTAAACATGTCAATCATATACTCGTAACTACGACCAAGCTAACAAACAAAAGCAATAAAACACACATATATCAATCAGTGAAAACATCAGGGTTAGTGGGTGAGATTTTTTAAACCCTCACAATCAAACGCGAGTTTCATAAAATAGACTTGTCTCATACAAACGTGACTAGCACGTGTCGCCGCTCAAACAAATCTGACCAGTTTCCGCCGATTTGCTGGCATATAACAGTGGCTGTTTGTGATAGGTGCTGCGGCACACGTGACATGTGGAGCTACTGCCCAAGTCCACCATGATTAATTATACATTACATTTAGCTTAATCTTGACATAAAACATCTTTGCACATTTTGATTAGCTGATAGGTTGCGTGATTGTGTGAATTAAAAAGCATGTTTTCGTTGTTGCAGCCACACAAACAAAGTTGGAAATGAGTATGTCAAACACCACATACCGGGACAGAAAATCTGGGTAAGAGAAAAGACAACAGTAACAGACCACCTTATTGAACAAGTCAGAAGACGGAAGTCAGCGGATTACGAGATAACCGTTGAACATTGTGTATCACCAGCTAGAAACCCTACGAAAGTAAACGACCTAGAGGAAGAGAGGCGAGACTGTGGCAAGATAACTACTGGAAGGGCACCATCTGGGAGAGGATAGCGCAAACTAGGCAGATGTGGAACAAGCAT
>CAXHKR010000023.1:0-17500 GCA_964017155.1 Oasisia sp. SBJ-2009 | reverse complement strand
CACATTGATTGTCACATGTAATGAGAAATGGGATAGCCCTGGATAATATTAATGATTCAAATAGTTTCCTAGCAACTGTGGCAAGGGCAATGGGTCTATCGTTATTATTATCTGACAAATCACCAGATATATTTTTAATGATGGGAGCTATGATTGTTGTCATCATAGTATCAGGCAAAAAAAACATGTATTAACAGACTACTATAAAACAGAGACATAAGAATATGTAGTTTTTCGTTAGCATATTTAAAATGTTCATTACTGATATGGTCGTAGCCGGAGGCTTTACCAACAGGCATAGCAATTATTAATTATGTTAGTTCTTTAACTTTGACAACCATAATGTCGCTAAGTTAAATATTGCTACAATACATATCAATCTTATGAATGTGAGCAGTAGACTTGGGTACAGAATTAAGCAGTGATTGGTAATGATGAAGCCACACATTTCTGACATTTTCAGCGCCACAGGCACCTCCATAAATTCATGGGGTTAGGTAACCTGGCATTATTTGCTTGTTTGATGCCCTTCCAAAAGTTTTTACAATCATGACTACTCAGATTGGAAGCAAGTCGCTCAGCTTTAAGAGATTCAGCATTTTTTTCACAATGGCTTTTGTTGCGCTTAAACTGGGGACGTTTGATTTTCATTAAGTCGTACAAAGGACCATGTCTCGGACTCCCAGCAGACCGCCAGATGAGAAAAGTTTCTCTGGCAGCCTGATGAGAGTCTCTGACCAGGTCGTTCCAACCAGGAACATTGAATTGTCGGGATGTATTATGTGTTTTAGAAGGGATGACTTGGGAAGTATCCATAAGATAATTTATGATATCATTATAAAATTTGCACACGAGCAGCTGATGGGCTTCTTCATGGCAGTTAGGATTGGTACAACTTAGAGCAGCATGTGGGACATCAATGCCGGATAAAAGAGAACCAGATTTGGTGTAATAGTTGAGAAGGTCATGGGAGGAGGCACAATCCCACATGGGACTGGGCTTACAAGTTTGTTTCGTAGTGCATGCTTCAGAAGTGAGTAGTAATTTGATAGAAATGGTAAAGGATAGAGGAAAATGATCCGAAGATACACAATCATAATTAATTACCATATCAGAGACAGATGAGTGACTGGAGTGGGTGCAAAGCACATGATCCAGCCAGCTCCTAGAGCCATGGGCGTCACTAACATACGTAAACGAATCAGGGGGAAGATACTTAATGTCACTTGAAATAAAGTGGCATTCACTAATAAAATAATTTAGAAATGGAGAAAATAAGCCGGTCTTGGTTAAATCAGCATTAAAGTCTCCAATAATAAAAATATTACTTGATTCAAATGAATCAGATATAGCTTGGATCTTGCCTAAAATAGCTTGATATTCATCAACATTAGCTTTGCTCTGATATGGTAGATAAACAGTAAGAACAAGAATTTTGAGACCAAGAAGTCTTTTCTCATCGTCATAAACCAACATTTCGTTGAATGGGTCAAGTGATCTTCGCCATAAAAAACAAAGACCACCATGAGGACGACCACTGAAGCCGTCACCATAATCGACGGAGCTAATGCCCCTAGCACTGAAGTCAGAGTGCAAAGAGTTAATATGTGAAAGGCTCTCTTTGGGAAGCCAATGTTCTTGCACAGTAAGTATATCACATGTAGTTAAAATGTTAATCAAATCAAGTGAACTGTTCCGTATGCTGACAGGCTTTAAAAGAAGCAATACGTACATGACACACACACACACACACACACACACACACACACACACACACACACACACACACACACACACACACACACACACACACACATATATATATATATATATATATATATATATATATATATATATCTATATATATATATATATATATCTATTCTGGACGGGGTATTCTACATAGAGTACATGAATGACGAAAAACAAAATAGAAGTTACAAGGACGGCTATGTTGAATAAATATGTTAAGCTGAAAACTCCTTAAACAAAATAATTTGATCGCCACTACTAACATAGAACCTGAACAACATTTAACACAAACGGAAATTTTGTTTATAATATATATTTACACATATATATTTATAAACAACGTATAACCACGTATAACCACGTATACCAGCACCTCTCAAGTTCAAGTAGAAACTGAAACGGAAGTGGAAGTGTACTACCCCGGATGCAGTATAAATTATTATATTTTAATTATTTTCTGATCATTTCGAAGTTATGTTATATTATAAGCGACACTTTATTACACATTATGCAATGACATTGACATATTACCTATTTGCTTCGATTTCGTATTTAATACAAAAATATATTTATAAATAATAATAATAATGACTACTTACAATTTCTACTAAAACCAATGGTACTACAAATACTATAATATAATAATATTAAGAAGAAGAAGAAGAAGAAGACGGTGACGACGACGACGAAGAAGAAGAAGTGGAAGATGAAAATATATAAAATATAAAATAACCACTTACCAACATGCTCATGACCGATAGCGCACCCATCGGACTACTCGGCAATATGATGTCCTTCTTGTAGTACAGGTGGCGCCACAGCGTTCGTTCAGCCCAAGTGGTCTCGCTACAGATGTTCGCGGTCGACATGCTGTCTTTTCTTTCGTAGTTTATTCGTATTTTTCGATATGTAAATCTGTTCGTATTTTATCCGTTAGTTTAATTGATTTCCACAATGTGCTGCTCATAACCGAACGGTGTCCTTCTCCTTTTTCAGATTCCATTGTGAACATGATATCTTACGAATAACCACCTTCAAAATCATATATAATTTCATGTACGTTTAGTGAAATAACACATACGAGTAGCAGTCACTAGCATAGCACAACTACTTTTGCGGGCTGAGTTCGGCTTATATATGTTCGCGTATCTGAACACAGCAACACGAGAACACTCTAAGTCACGTGACCAACAACCTACCGAATGAGCAACACAACACCACCGCTGGAATTGTTATTGGTGATTGTTATTGATAGTCAATTTGTCCAATCCGCTGCTCAGTGGTGGTAATTGCAACGATTATCTAATTATCTAATCTGACGAAATGAATGGCACGCTTGACAGTGTGGTCTCCTGTCGTATTTGCGGTACTTTGTCCTCGTTACTGAAATATAACCAGTCCAAAACCATAACCATAACAAATGTGTGCAGGTCTTTGCGGTGTTGTTTAACACTAAGCGTGACACTTAATTGGAATGTGAGCAGCATACTTCGTCATTATTTATGTCACAACAACGAAGTTAACGTTCTCATAAGAGTTTGGTAAAAATGCCAACAAAGTCTTCTCACCTGAAATGGGATCACCAGCAAAACACCATCCGAATCCTTATGCATGATCAAATTTCATATAGATATAGTTTTGTAACAATGCAACATACAATACATTTGAGATCGGTAGAGGACTAAGTCACGCTTTAAATATATGGCAAACGTAAAAATAGAGCTTAATCGCGAATTTGGGCAAAATGGTGCATATCGACCTAGACATATATAATAATACATAACCTTTTCCCGTCTACCCGATTATAGCCCTTTTTCTCGTTTCTTCTATTAGTGCCCGTTTCCCTTATACACAGCCGGTTTACACCAATTCTCATTCAAAACCCCAAACCTATCTAGCCCTTAAAATGTAACCTCAAAACAGTAATTGCATCACGAAAAATAGGAATCATATTAAGACACACTAACCTAACCCTAGTACCAACTCTAGGCCAAACCCACACTACCCTTTTCAATGTTTCACTCCATTCAAAACCCAAAACTGTTCTAGCCATTAAGATGTGGACCCAAAACCCTATGTATGAAAATCGTAGTGTTATTAAGACAGATAGGCGTGATAGCATAGGGCACTAAAGGAGGAGACAAGATACGTATCAACAATGCTTGTGTGAAAAAAGTTAAATGCATCATAACGTGATTAGCTCAATAATGTTTGCAAAGGCGTTGTGATGCAAACTGTCTGGAGAAGTCCACGTATATGCCATACTCCCACGAGCGTAATATGGAACTTTGCCACTATTACGTGTTTTGTGTCTTACGCTGGTACTCTGTACCACAACTTCAGTCAGCCAATAGGCAATACTGCTAATGATGAACGACGGCGAAGGGAGAACAAATGAGAAAGGTATACAGACATTAGCAGATATGGTTATAAAGGAATAAACGACGGCATGAAGGGATGGGGGATTAGTGGAGAATAATTGAGAAACCGAAGGAATCTAAGAGAGAGAATATGACACATAAAGGGACCTAGATCTCGAGAGACAGGAATACCGACGGCCCGACGGATCGACTGATCGATATATAGATATATATAATATATATATATATAACATTATATATATATATATATATATATATATATATATATATATATGTAATATTATATATATATATATATATATATATATATATATATATATATATATATATCTTCGTGTCCAAGAAGGCACATGATCAATAAATTGTTCATGCCATTTCAGCATTTACGATCGGTCCACTTTGTCTCCCTCTGTCTGTCTGTCAGACAGACAGACAGACAGACAGACAGACAGACAGACAGACAGACAGACAGACAGACAGACAGACAGACAGACAGACAGACAGACAGACAGACAGACAGACAGACAGACAGACAGACAGACAGACAGACAGACAGACAGACAGACAGACAGACAGACAGACAGACAGACTGACAGACAGACAGACAGACAGACAGACAGACCGACCGACCGACCGACCGACCGACCGACGCAGTGACTGACCCATCGACCGACTTCCCGCTAGCCATTGGCATTATCTGTGTATGTGTTTCAATTAATACAGTAATGATACACGGGTAATAACGTTTTGTTGTTGTAACTGCATATTAACTAACCATAACCGCAAATCAAGTAAGACGCAAATCATGACTTGAAGCCAACTATAAGTCTTTCCATTCCAAGAATAATGATTACTCTACAATGTTTGATTCGCAGCGTTGTTCAATTAGTGTAAGCCTATGTGTATGTTGTGTATTGAGCTGGTTCGTCAATATGATAAGCACAACACAATGTTAGTTCGCTTAAGCTGTTATTATCCGATATGCTTGACCGGTAACGATTCTCGAAATGTATGCATGTAGCAAAACATCGGCGCCTACTAATCGGTCGGAATCAGCCGTACACTTCCAATAACTCTAATTAATCTTATAAATCTGATAAATCTGATTGTGCACCGAAGCGGGAAGTTATATGTGTGGTAATTATGTAAGCCGTCCATGCACTGCGTAAACTCAGGGCCCAGTTTCATGAAGCCGTGTAACTTTACGCGCAATTACGCGGTGTACTGGTCGCAGCTAACAGCGAATAGTCAATGCAGCGTACGGCCGGTTTCATGAGACCAATTTAGCATTCGCGCCACTAAATAACCGTGGCATTGACCCCCTTACGTCGCAGTGGGGAATCCTTGTATTTGTGCTGTGTATGAACATTCTTTTTCTTTCTAGCTGCCGCATTTGCCGTTCGCATAGCAAATAGGAAACTACGATGAATGTAAAGGATATGCAGTGTAAACATTAAAAATAATGTTGTTGAGAGTGGGCGTGTCGGGAGCATACCGTACATATTTCAATTCGGGAGCATATCGTAAATATTTCAACGAGCGTAAAGTTACGCCTACTAAATACATGGTGCAGCTAAGTGCAACTATGGAGCAGACTCATGAAACGCAACTAGCGCAACTTTACGACGTTTTAGGCTTACGACGGGTTAACGCCCGCTACGACGTCGTAAGTCCGCTGCATGAAACTGGGCCCTGGTGTGCATTATCCGCGTCACGGTAATAAGACAACTTCTATATGCACGACAACAGTTGCTCTTCTTTGTCCACAAGAAACGCCTTCACGTTTAGCATTACTGGATACTGCCAACTTAATTATTGCCTACAAATGCCCCGCATATATTGAATGACGTGTCGTGTGTATTTCTGATCTCAAACTTATTCCTTACTCCAGATAAGGGACAACAGACGGTGCATAATTATAGTTCGTGCGACGTTTGCCCGACTCGTAGACAACGGTGTTTTATCGTACGTTTTGCCGGTAGCAACATTGTAACATGGCACAACATTGGGTTCTATATGAATATATTAACCTTAATCATTAACAAGTGGTGATTGAGTATACCTATTATATCAAGCAATAGACAACGCCGGATTAGACGTTCACGTTACTCGCTGGGGAAAAGACCGAATCATTAATATGAAATCATTATGGTGAACAATTAAATTAAATGCTAAAATACAAATTGTACAGTTTTTGCTGTGTATTTGCTTAGGACGTAACATACATATGTTTCTAAATCGATAGCAAAGAAATTTTTTGTAAATTTTACTTTTTTCATGCAAGGTTATGTTTCTGTCATCCATACAGAGCGTACAAATTGTCATATATCTTCTTGTCATTCTAAGGAAAACTGCTTGTATAATGTCATTGTATATTAAGGTATATATAAAAATACATTTTCAACGAAACAGAGATTGTCCAGACACAACCACTTCTTGTATTTTATGGGCATAGTTAAAAGGTATACCTTCGGTATCGCCGGACGGCGTCCTTCTTTAATAAAACAAGTGGTTTCAGTGGCATTTGTCTAATGTTGTTGACTTATGAGTGCTCCTCGGTGACACATGTGTGCCTTAGTTTCCAATCGTCATTAACTGAGTACCGTCCTCTAAGTAAACACCTCGCGTTTATAGCAAGACATATTTATGAAATAATAAGTATCGTGTCAGTTATTTTTTTAGTTTTTGAGCTGTCTTTCTTTAAGCTAAGGGGCATCGTCACGTCTTTAGTACACACTATGTGTCAGCCGTCCACTTCCAATAACTGTAATTAATCTTATAAACTTGTGCACCGAAGCGGGGAGTTATGTGTGTGGTAATTAGGTAAACCGTCCATGCACTGCGTAAACCCAGCTGGCCTAGTTTCATGAAGCCGTGTAACTTTACGCGCAATTACGCGGTCTACTGGTCGTAGCTAACAGCGAATAGACAATGACAATGCAGCTTACGGCCGGTTTCTTGAAACCAATTTAGCATTCGCGCCACTAAATAACCGTGGCATTGAGCCATTGACCCCCTTACGTCGCGGTGGGGAATCCCTGTATTTGTGTTGTGTATGAACATCCTTTTTCTTTCTAGCTGCCGCATTTGCCGTTCGCATAGCAAATAGGAAACTACGATGAATGTAAAGGATATGCAATGTAAACATTAAAAATAATGTTGTTGACAGTGGGCGTGTCGGGAGCATACCGTAGGGGAGACCGGGGCTAGTTGTAACAAAAACAACATATTTCAGGATTGCGGGAGGGTTTCGTAACCGATCGAAACTTTTGTTATGCCAAAAGGTCCTCACATATCTCCCGCAGTTAATTGGAGATAATTAATTGTCTGGGATATTTCACATTTACGGTATGATGTATTATATGAGGTGTCCTAAAGTGTTACAACTTACCCCGATACGGGGCAAGTTGTAACAGAGTACGGGGTATGTTGTAACACGTATGTTTTACCATTGGGGTAAGTTGTAACACAACATAAAATTACACAATTGATGCTACTGCTTTCTGTAAGCTATACATATTATTTGAGACTTAATAGTAACGATGTATCATTGCATATATAGTATATTCCGTATTGAAGTTCAGCTTTTAAACACAGTATCTGACCAAACAAAACATATAGTTTTATTACCAGAAATTGCAATAACAATCATTTCGATTACAAACATGTGATGGTTATTTATAATTGCTAAAACACAGTAGGCCCAGTAATTAGTGGCGTGTTTTAACTAAGTGTCTGAGGTAACGTATATTGTGAATGCAATGGGCAATTATGCACACTCGTTAGATATTCCTTTCCACAATAAAATTAAAAAGAAAGATGAAAATCGAAATTAAAAACAAGACTAGTATGACATATATCATTAGATCGGCAATGACAGGAACCTGACGAATAAGGCCTACTCGCTGTCAGAGTCGCACAAGTGATACAGATATGTGTCGTCGCCTGTGGTGCTTTCAGTGTGTGCCCGTCTGAGGCACATTTGACACTGGATCCACTGTTCATGCGACCTGCTGTCGGCGTAATTCTCGTCACATACTAAGCAGAACCATTCCACTGATTTTGTTTTCTTGACGAGAGCTTTGCCTTTGCCTTTCGTGAGTGGCAGTTTACGCTTACTACTGCATCCTGTAGCTCGCGCTGCTCTAGCGGCCTGTCTGTTTTCGAACATTTTCTCCCTTGGCATGCATAGTCAAAAGGTGACGTTGACTCGCTTCGTAATTACTGGTGATACCGCTGATTCCAGCAGAATATGTACCAGAACCTGATATAGACTTGAGCCACTTTATAGCTGTCTCTTGTATTGTTTTATCAGTGTGGCAGCGGATAGTGCGATCTGGCAACACTGATTGCCCTAGGACGCAGCAGTTTCTCTGAACCAGGGTGCGTTTTCTCAATGTGTTCTAGAAAGTGGACGTAATATGTGAGAAATCAAGCATAATTCTGCTAATTTGCACAGGCATGTGGCTTACGCAGACTTGTACATGTCGTAGTCATTCGTTTTGATTGCGTTGTTCAATGACAAGACGAGCCAGATGCAATCCAAGTATTCGAGCCAGAAGCGCCCAGTTTCACCCAGTTCTCCATTTCTCACTGAACGGACCATGCTACATACACAACTGAAACCAACTGATCGAAATTGTCCCAATCACTATGGAAAACTGCTCCTTCGGGTTGCCTCTTCACCACATCAGAATTGCTAATCACTGTAGCACTTGAACTATTTCGCGTAATTCCGTGGTCGCTAATTTGGCAGATATAACGGAGGGGGGGGGCAGTATTACATTCAGGGGCCTTTACGACCAGGGTATCCTGCTTGATTTTATGACGAGACAAAGTCTAGAATCGACATCTAGATGTGCAGGGCTTCAGAACGAGGTACTACATGCCACATGGTTAAGCATAGCTTGATTTCTGCGCCCACACAGTCCATGCGTGGGGGTAAAATCAATTGACCTTGAACCTCTATCGTTGACTTTGACCTTACATTGAATTCAGATATGCACAATAAACTTGAACAACACTGATAAACATGAAATCAACTTAAAGATCAAGGTTATTGTCCAAAAATATTAAAGATGGTAGCACATTAGAAGACCCGAAATCCAATAACTGAAATTTCAGTCATTTAGGGGGTACGTTAGGCTTATCACCCACAGCGGGCACAATTTGCAAGAAAGAGAGGTCATCGTGGTAACAAATAGAAGCTTATGCCCTTGGGAAGTTTTCTATTTGGAAACGAGTCCATGTTATTAATTTCGAAAGGCTTGTAAATATTAATTTCTGACATGAACGTGTCAGGCGTAGGACGATTTTTCATCATTTTTGGGACGCAAAGGCTCAAATTATGGAATTGCTTTGTGGAAAGCCCCTAAATCATACATGGTAGCCTTCCCTCCTATCTAATGATGCTTTCTGCAAAATATGGTTTTTCTATGTCTATTTCTGACGTCACACTGACACAATATTTGAATATACCTACTTTTAGGCCCTAAAAGGGGGTTTTGGCCCCCTGGAGGCAAAAGGTCCCGAGTTGGGAGGGGTCATTACAAACTTGTGATGGACCATGGCATAGGTTAACAGGAAATGGCAGTGAAAAAAACTTTGCAGAAAACATCCTGAGACCTGGACCTGGCTCCCGGCCTAAACGGTGTTACAACTTGCCCCGAGATGAATGTTACAACTTGCCCCGACCCGTCTTTTTCATAAAATACGATATTGCATAAAATATTCTTCAAATCCTGTTTAAAGGTTTATGTCAGAGTTAAAATAATATACTCGTAAATACATCCATCAATGAAAAAGCAGAAAATATGAATTATGGATACACTTAACTTGAACATATTGAAAAAAATCAGAATAGTACGTGTTTTCTTTAAAAACGGCATAAATTAATGGCGTGTCGACGGATTCGTGTGATATTACACATGACATGCTCAAATCTATTGATGAACATGCTGTCTTCTTGCAGAATAATTTGCATTAGTAGTTTTGTCTGCAAGCCCTCTGTTACAACTTACCCCTGTTACAACTAGCCCCGGTCTCCCATACATATTTCAATTCGGGAGCATACCGTAAATATTTCAACGAGCGTAAAGTTACGCCTACTAAATACATGGTGCAGCTAAGTGCACCTATGGAGCAGACTCATGAAACGCAACTAGCGCAACTTTACGACGTTTTAGGCTTACGACGGGTTAACGTCGTAAGTCCGCTGCATGAAACTGGGCCCTGGTGTGCATTATCCGCGTCACGGTGATAAGACAAGTTCTATACGCACGACAACAGTTGCTCTTCTTTGTCCACAAGAAACGCCTTCACGTTTAGCATTACAGGATACTGCCAACTTAATTATTGCCTACAAATGCCCCGCACATATTGAATGACGTGTCGTGTGTATTTCCGATCTCAAACTTATTCCTTACACCAGATAAGGGACAACAGACGGTGCATAATAATAGTTCGTGCGACGTTTGCCCGACTCGTAGACAACGGTGTTTTATCGTACGTTTTGCCGGTAGCAACATTGTAACATGGCACAACATTGGGTTATATATGAATATATTAACCTTAATCATTAACAAGTGGTGATTGAGTATACCTATTATATCAAGCAATAGACAACGCCGGATTAGACGTTCACGTTACTCGCTGTGGAAAAGACCGAATCATTAATATGAAATAATTATGGTGAACAATTAAATTATATGCTAAAATACAAATTGTACAGTTTTTGATGTGTTTTTGTTTTAGGACGTAACATACATATGTTTCTAAACCGATAGCAAAGCTAAGGGGCATCGTCACGTCATTAGTACACACTATGTGTCAGCAGAACACGAAACACCAGGCAAACCTGTCATACTCTTTACTATATCGGTAACAGGCAGAACGGCGTGCACGTCCAGCAAGCCACTGACTTAATGTTTCCAAAAGTTGGCCCAGTGCCAACAAAGCTAAACATTTTTCAGACGCTCATGGGAATATATATCAATCAAAAAACCTTACAGTAATTACAATTTCTAGGTTCGCTGTCTGGCAAATAGACTATATGTGTCAGTAGAACGCGTAACACCAGACACACTTGTCATACTCTGTGACCAGACAGACCTGTCGTACTCTTTACTATATCGGTAACAGTCGTAGATCACGAAATGTTCTCTTCGTAACCAAATTATGTAATTAGGTGTGTTCACATACCTACATGTTGTAATCAGAAGACCAAAGTAAATTATTATATTATAGCGCTTGCTGTTACAGTAATTGTTTATTGTAGTAAGTCAATAAACATGACAGTGATATTTTCCTCGATAAACAAATTTTGGCTACTTATTGTTACATTGTCATGCTTTATTGTGGCATAATGCCAACGAATGTATCTTGTATCTTGTGGCATAATGCCAACGAATGACGAACTAGTAGCGAATATGGGTGAAATAGACAACACATTTCATAGCAATGACCATTACTCAGATACCTTCCTTGATACGGGTTTTGCCCACAAGCAGAACGGCGTGCACCTCCAGCAAGCCACTGACTTAATTGCTCCCCAAATTGGCCCAGTGCCAACAAAGCTAAACATCTTTCAGACGCTCATGGGAATACATATCAATCGAAAAACCTTACAGTAATTACAATTTCTAGGTTCGCTGTCTGGCAACTAGACTATATGTGTCAGTAGAACGTTTAACATAGACAAACTTGACATACTCTTTACTATATCGGTATGACAATGATATCTTCCTCAATAAACTAATCTTGGCCACTCACTGTTACATTGTCATGTTTTATTGTAGCATGATACCAACGAATAAAATATTTTCCAAATTTCCAAATTGATTAGTTCTGAAGTGTAAACATGTATGTGTACTAATCCGGTTTAGATGCCGTCTCACAGTTGGTCTTAGTCTAGACAACTGTGAGAGAAACAGTAAAATATTTTCCAAATTTCAAAATTGAATAACTATTACCGGTGCACAGGTATGTGCACCAAATTAAATAGGTAACAATGGTATAACATTGGGGAAGAGATGTACAACGACTTGTTTAGCACATATTAAAATGTATTTGTAAACGGGATTAATCCGGTTTAGATGCCGTCTCACATTTGCTCCCTTTCATACAAATGTGAGAAAAACAGTAAAATATTTTCCAAATTTCCAAATTGATTAGTTCTGAATTGTACACATGTACGTGTACTAATCCGGTTTAGATGCCGTCTCACAGTTGGTCTTAGTCTAGACAACTGTGAGAGAAACAGTAAAATATTTTCCAAATTTCAAAATTGAATAATTATTACCGGTGCACAGGTATGTGCACCAAATTTAATAGGTAACAATGGTATAACATTGGGGAAGAGATGTACAACGACTTGTTTAGCACATAGTGTAATGTATTTGTAAACGGGATTAATCCGGTTTAGATGCCGTCTCACATTTGCTCCCTTTAATACAAATGTGAGAAAAACAGTAAAATATTTTCCAAATTTCAAAATTGATTAGTTATGAATTGCACACAAGTATGTGCACTAATCCGGTTTAGATGCCGTCTCACAGTTGGCCTTAGTCTAGACAACTGAGAGAGAAACAGTAAAAATATTTTCCAAATTTCCAAATTGAATATTTAAGGTCCCTCACTGTGAAACTGTTTCAAAAAATGTATAAATTGAGAGAGGTCCAGATCAGCCAAAATAGGCCAGACAACCCGAGCGCCGCAAACCAGCCCCGCGGCCAGACACCGCATGGCCGCGCACGTGAGGTCCGCTGCGTGACCCGCCGGCGACCGGCCGCCGTCTCGAGTACAGCTCGGGCCTATACTTTGAGGCCAGCCGCTCGGCCGCTCGAGGACCGCAGACGCCGTTGTCACGCCGCCGCGCAATCGTATACGGCCGTCGCATATCGAAGCGCGTCGCGTCGTCTCGCCTACGGGCAGGCCATCGCTACCTGTCCGTCAAACAACGCCTCGCTCGTTCGAGATTGATGCTGCTCGCTGGTATTCTCTTTCCTTCGCTCATGGTCGTTAAGCAGCCGGTAGCGCGACCGTACCCTGCAACAAGAAGATATTGAATTAATTAATTCGTTTACGGCCGTTGCCGTCGGACGAGCGCTGGGCGCCCGGCACCAATCGACGTTCGCGACGTTCGCTTGCGACCTCAACCGCGAGAGAAAGCCTCTACCACAAGTTGTATTATCGTTTTGCGCGCCTAGAGCCGCCGCGCACCACCTGCCGGCCACTATGCGACAGACGTCGCTATGCCTCCATGGACGGTGTGCAGCCGACCGCGACGGCGGCACGCTCGCGGCCGCACGAGGACAGAAAGTGCGCGCCAGTCAACCGTGACGACACTCGACGCCCCTCGCCAGCGCCCTCAGGGGCTGCTCTGCCTACGGTGGTGGAGAAGGGGAGGGGGGAGTACCCGGCAACAAGAAGATATATAACTAATCCGTTTACGGCCGTCGCCGTCTGACGAGCGCTGTGCGCAGGGCTCCAATCGACTTTCGCGACGTTCGCTTGCGACCTCAACCGCGAGAAAAAGCCTCTACCACAAGTTGTGTTATCGTTTTGCGCGCCTCGAGCCGCCGCACGCCACCTGCCGGTCACCACGCGACAGGCGTCGCTACGCACCGATGCGCGCCGCCCCCCCCCCCCCCGTCGCGGGCGGACTGCAAGCAACCTCGCCGCTCGCTGCTCGCCACGGTGGGCACCGAGACTGCTGTTTTTTTAGATGCAGGGTTACTAGTTAGGTTATCACAAGTTGTGAGACTTTAAATTAACGTTGACATTATTTATATTGTTCACTGTGTAGGTAGTTTAAACGACCAGCGCTTTAACTATGGGAACTGAACGTTGATATCACATAGAGACGGTAGCTCTATTGCCAGACTCTAGTACGGGAGACGCCGGTACGAGCCCCACGACGGGAACATTATTATTATTATTTATTAATCCATGGTATTCACTATTATTAGTATCATCAGTATAATTATCATCAGTATTATTATTATTTTTTTTATAATTTGTATTAATGTTACTGGTACTATTAGTGTTACTATTGTTATTATGATCAATATTGCTATTACTAGTGCTATTATTGGTGCGATTAATATTGGTATTATTAGTATTAGTATTACTACTACTATTTTTATTTATTATTATTACTACTATTACCACTACTATTATTATTACTACTATTATTATTATTACAATTAATGTTACTATCACTATTACTATTACTGGTACTTTTATATTATTGTTATTATAACTAATATTGCTACTACTAGTGTTAGTACTGGTACGATTAATATTAGTATTAATATTAATACTACTATTATTATTATTATTATTACCATTACTATTATTATTATTATTATTATTACTACTACTACTATTATTATCAGTATTATTAATATTATAATTATTACCATTATTATTATTATTATTACTCCTTAGTTTGTTAGAACGCGGTTTAGTACATGTACATATATATATACGTCGAAGGTTGATCCGCTTTTGCGCCATTTTTGTGTATGTATACACCCGTTGTTTATTCGGGCATTATGGCTCTTACTTTGTATATATATATGATGCACCGAATAAACTGTTTAAAGACAAAAAAAAAAAAAAAAAAAAAAAAAGATACCAACGAATGCCGAACTGGAAGCGAATTTGGGTGAAATAGATGGCATGTCGCTTTTGACCAGATACCTGCCGTGATACGGGTTTTGCCCACAGGCAGAACGGCGTGCACCTTCAGCAAGCCATTGACTTAGTTTGGGCTCATAGGATCGACCTTCCTGTATCAAGTGGCTACTTCTCCCAGAATGTCAAAAATCTTGAACTGTCTCAACCCTGCTGAGGACTTCGCATAGCCCTGCGTCATACTTAATAATGTGGTCACTTTTAACCAGGTTGTCGGCCTTCTTTTGTACTGCGACACTCCTACCCCGCCTTGCCGTGGCTGGCCTCCAGCCCCACCCAGTTGTCATGGCAACGCGCCATGACAACTGCGACTACGTGTTGGCTGTGCTGCCCTCTGGTGTATGAAACCGGTACCTCCAGCGGCTTCTGTCATACGACACCTTCAGTGGCTGGTGTTTGCATACCAACGACACAAAGACCTCACTGACCCCACCCAAGGCGCTCAAAGATACTCGTGTCAACGGATGGCATCCGCGCGTTTATATTTAACAAATATACAATATAGATTATGATGACCGTCAAAATGAGTGTTGATTAATTCGCTATTTTTGAAATGTTGCCAATCCTCGATGTATATTTCATCTTATTATTTTCACCGTGGCTGTTGTTTTCACTGATGTCTCCACAAACCTTCTCCTCTATTCTGTTTTTCACTTTCTTCATCGTCTCTTGCCCAAACCCTGCATATATCTCTTTAAACAATCTTCCTGTTATAGTTTTGGTCGTCCCTGTCACCCTTCCCTTTTCATTTGCTTTCTTTGCCAACTTTTGCTTTATTTGCCTGTCTTTCTTTTCTTCTCTCATTCACCCCACTTGTCTAGTCTTCGTTAATCTATATTTCACCAGCTTCTTAAAAGGTATGTACATCAATCTGCTCCCCAAGCTCGTTCATTCACCGCTTTTGAATTATAGTCACGCCCAACAATCCATGAGACCTATTGCTTTTACCCTCTGCTATTATAGTTTGTCTGTCATCTAAATTGCCTCTACGCCATAAAGATAAACTGTTGTCACACTGCAGCTGCGCATATTTCTCCTCTTCTTTGTCTCCCATCACACCTTCAACCTAACTCCTTACATTCATCGCTGCTCTTAGTTTTCTGCGAGATCGTTCTCTGTCGTACATAATGAATGTTTTAATATGTTGTAAAAAATTAAAGTTGCATTTTGTCAAATTTCTGGTAGTCACAATAAACTGGTATTTTTAACGCAATGTCCAGTCCGCAATACACTTTACTCACTTTATATTAATAAATGTTCGATCGAATACCATCTCGATATGTGATTAATTACCGTTCCATTAACGCGCACATACATTCTTTATACACATTTATAACTGTATACAACTTGGTACTCGTTATTGCAGCGCAATTAACTGAATAACGCAGTGTGAAAGAACTTGTCGATTTTTCAAACGGCAATACATGTTTCGAAACCGAGAATCCCGTGCCCTCGTTGCTGCGTCACTGTTTACAACGACTGAGTTCGGTCAATCGCATAGGGGAATGCGGGGCAACGTAACGCTAGTAACACCGCACAGACCAAACATGTGAGCTTCGGTTAGGTTGACACACAGTCAGTGGTGGCTTGAGCGAGTAGACTTAAATTGGACTTTTACGAACTTATCTGATCACCAGATTCTCGAACGTGTTATGGAAACTGACAATGTAAAGTAACTATACAAATGCAGCCGTCCTGTCACGCCGGAACCGTAGCGGTCAGTGGTGCCATCTAGCGGTTAATTTGTATTAACTTTGTGCATTTGGTCGCAAGTGAATGGAGTAAAACGTTGGATTTATTAATGTAGGGCAGCCTTCTAATAAGATAACAAGACACGTTCATGGCTAACTTCAAAGTGAGATACATTCTTGGATTACATATGATCAAGAATACCATGGTGTCACTAAGTGATCTATTTAGAATATAATCTGACCACCGGTTAATTTTTGTGTATATATATATATATATATATATATATATATATATATACATCTATATATACATATATATATATATATATATATATATATATATATATATATATATATAGAGAGAGAGAGAGAGAGAGAGAGAGATAGATAGATAGATAGATAGATAGATAGATAGATAGATAGATAGATAGAGACAGACAGACAGACAGACAGACAGATAGATAGATTACATAAATGCACGATATCTATTGATCAACCGTATCTTCTTCACGACGTATGGCGATTACGATTCGATAACGGGGCAATTTTACGATAAGTGGGCGTCACTTACAACCGACCTGTTTGAAGTATTCAATGTCATTCAGATGCGACTCTTTGAACAACATATGACTAACAAAGTTACTACCACGAACCTCGGACTAAAAGTTTTCACGTCCCGAGTTTCAGAGACGAGCGGCATATACATGCCTTCGAAGCGATGTGTTTTCGGTCATCTGACAGAAAATATTCGTAATTTTTTAATATGCTAATGGCGCCCCGCCACAGGAAGTGAAATTGACCAATGACTAAATCTAATACAAACTAACCCATCCCTGAAATAGGGTTCCAGAACGTGTCTTCTATAAAATTTGATAAACTATATTCCCGTACAATCGTGCAATTACTTACATTACTTTCACATAAATATGGTAGCATTGGAATTCCTATATCGAGACGATAACAGTGACGTGCCGAACC
>CAXHKR010000021.1:0-19681 GCA_964017155.1 Oasisia sp. SBJ-2009 | reverse complement strand
GAAGGGAGGTAGGTTGGGAGAGGGGAGGAGGGAGGGAGATAGGTTGGGAGAGGGAGATAGGTTGGGGGAGGAGGTAGGTTGGAGAGGGAGGGAGAGAGGGAGATAGGTTGGGAGAGGAGATAGGTTGGGAGAGGGAGGGAGAGAGGGAGATAGGTTGGGAGAGGGAGATAGGTTGGGAGAGGGAGATAGGTTGGGGGAGGGAGGTAGGTTGGGAGAGGGAGGTAGGTTGGGAGAGGGAGGGATGTTGGGAGAGGGAGGTAGGTTGGGAGAGGGAGGTAGGTTGGGAGAGGGAGGGAGAGAGGGAGATGGTTGGGAGAGGGAGATAGGTTGGGGGAGGGAGGTAGTTGGGAGAGGGAGGTAGGTTGGGAGAGGGAGGATGTTGGGAGAGGGAGGTAGGTTGGGAGAGGGAGGTAGGTTGGGAGAGGGAGGGAGGAGGTTGGGAGAGGGAGGGAGGAGGTTGGGGAGAGGGAGGGAGGTTGGGAGAGGGAGGGAGGTTGGGAGAGGGAGGGAGGTTGGGAGACGGAGGGAGGTTGGAGAGGGAGGGAGGTTGGGAGAGGGAGGTAGGTTGGGAGAGGGAGGGAGGTTGGGAGACGGAGGGAGGTTGGGAGAGGGAGGGAGGTTGGGAGAGGGAGGTAGGTTGAGGGAGGGGAGGTAGGTTGGGAGAGGAAGGAGGTTGGGAGAGGGAGGTAGGTTGGCAGAGGGAGGGAGGTTGGGAGAGGGAGGGAGGTTGGGAGAGGGAGGTAGGGTGGGGGAGAGGGGAGGTAGGTTGGGAGAGGGAGATAGGTTGGGGGAGGGAGGTAGGTTGGGAGAGGGAGGTAGGTTGGGAGAGGGAGGGATGTTGGGAGAGGGCAGTAGGTTGGAGAGGGAGGTAGGTTGGGAGAGGGAGGGAGGTTGGGAGAGGGAGGGAGGTTGGAAGAGGGAGGGAGGTTGGGAGAGGGAGGGAGGTTGGAGAGGAGGGAGGTTGGAGACGGAGGGAGGTTGGGAGAGGGAGGAGGTTGGGAGAGGGAGGTAGGATGGGAGAGGGAGGGAGGTTTGGGAGACGGAGGAGGTTGGGAGAGGGAGGGAGGTTGGGAGAGGGAGGTAGGTTGGGGGAGGGAGGTAGTTGGGAGAGGGAAGGAGGTTGGGAGAGGGAGGTAGGTTGGGAGAGGGAAGGAGGTTGGGAGAGGGAGGTAGGTTGGCAGAGGGAGGGAGGTTGGGAGAGGGAGGGAGGTTGGAGAGGGAGGAAGGGTGGGGGAGGGAGGGAGGTAGGTTGGGGGGAGGAGGGGAGGGGGTTGGGGGATGGAGGTAGGTTGGGAGAGGGAGGGAGGGAGGTTAGGGGAGGGAGGTAGGTTGGGGGAGGGAGGGAGGTTGGGAGAGGGAGGTAGGTTGGGAGAGGGAGGTAGGTTGGGAGAGGGAGGGAGAGAGGGAGATAGGTTGGGAGAGGGAGATAGGTTGGGGGAGGGAGGTAGGTTGGGAGAGGAAGGTAGGTTGGGAGAGGGAGGTAGGTTGGGAGAGGCAGGGAGGTTGGGAGAGGGAGGGAGAGAGGGAGATAGGTTGGGAGAGGGAGGTAGGTTGGGAGAGGAAGGTAGGTTGGGAGAGGGAGGGAGGTTGGGAGAGGGAGGGAGGTTGGGAGAGGGAGGTAGGTTGGGAGAGGCAGGGAGGTTGGGAGAGGCAGGGAGGTAAGGAAGAGGTAGGTAGGTTAGGAAACGGAGGTAGGTGGTGAGAGAGAGGCAGGTTGTGAGTTGTAATGATGCTGTCACCAGCTTACTGTCTGTGGTTGCAGGTATCCCTGGTGGAGACGACACGAATGTGATGGGAGACGATGAAGAAGAGGATGATGAGGAGGCGACAAAGAGACTCATCAGACAGGTGAGTGTCACGTGGCAGAAAATTAGGATGTGACAAAAATGTAACCCATTAGTAGATATAGTTATAACTGTTGTTGCTCAAGAATGTTTGTTTGTTTACCAAAAGAAACTATTGGTTTTCTTGATTTGAATATTCACAGCTCAATTTTTTGAATTGGTCATGTTATCACCTCATGAATAAGGTCAGTTGCTGTGTGTAGTGGTTTTTTATAATGATGTCCTCCTGGGTAAAGTCAAAAATGATCTCGACCATCAGATTAAGCTGTTCCCTTCCATAATTTGCTCAAATCCAATTGTTGTGGCTAATTATGCTCGTGTACAGAACAGGCCGGAGTGACTTGACCGTATTTGCTGGGCCAGGGCACATCCAAGATAACTTGTTGTCGTGTTTCTAATTAGGGAAATATTTATGCTTTTAATTCTATTTGTCCCAGGGAAGGTTTCATCAAAGTAATGAGTTTACAAGGAAAATCCATTGACAAATGTAATTCATAGTTAAGTTTATGGAATGTTTTCAAAACACCATAACACATTATGTCCGTGAGACACCAATGAAACTGGCCTAGAGAACTGCCCTGATGTTGACACATTTCAATACACAAAATTAATCATAGCTAAGGAGCAACAATGGCCATATTGAATGAAGGATATTGATATACTAGAGAGCAACCACAATGGTACAAAAACTCAGGAATACTAGTTATGAAATGCGTCTAAAGGAATGTAGATTAACACTAGAAACCAGGAGACTGAGAGGAGATCAGATAGAAGTGTTTAAAATATTGAATGGGTATGAAAATATTGACAGAATATTTTTCTCTCGGTTAAGGAAGAGAGAAGGACTATAAGACATGGAATTACATTAGCAAAGAAGCAGCGTAGACTAGATATTAGAAAATTTTCATTTTCACAAAGAACAGTAAATGAATGGAACAGATTATCAGCTGATTGTGTAGGTGCTAGTAGTGTTAACATGTATAACAAATAAAATTGACATATACCTAAGACGGGCGGGGTATACTTAGATAGATAGGTTGGACTCTCGATAAGCCAAAGGGCTTCCTGTCCACCTGCCATCTAGAGTTGATTCTCTAGGTGGCAATCTTATTGTCTTGCTAAAATCAAATTTAATGAACAAATTGTGCTAGTGAACCGGTAAGAGTGTCACTGGAATACACGACACTTTGGATTGCTTAGAACTGCTTGGTCTTTATACAGCTTCTGGAAGAGCGACTTCTTGACCAGCGGGTAGCGGCCACTACTGGTCAAGCGGGAGCCGGCAATACAACACACACCAAGTGTCCAGCGGATAGCCACACCGAGGTAGGTTGACCAGGTCAAGTCATCTGGCTGTATAATATGACCACCGGAGGTGAATTATCACTGGATGGTTTTAACAAGATTAACTTGTATTTATTCTGACCACAGTGATGACAGTTGTTGTTGTTATTTCTCCTGTGATGACAGTTGTTGTTATATCTCGCGTGATGACAGTTGTTGTTGTGTTATTTCTCCTGTGACGACAGTTGTTGTTATATCTCGCGTGATGACAGTTGTTGTTGTGTTATTTCTCCTGTGACGACAGTTGTTGTTATATCTCGCGTGATGACAGTTGTTGTTGTGTTATTTCTCCTGTGACGACAGTTGTTGTTATATCTCGCGTGATGACAGTTGTTGTTGTGTTATTTCTCCTGTGACGACAGTTGTTGTTATATCTCGCGTGATGACAGTTGTTGTTGTGTTATTTCTCCTGTGACGACAGTTGTTGTTATATCTCGCGTGATGACAGTTGTTGTGTTATTTCTCCTGTGACGACAGTTGTTGTTATTTCTCGTGTGATGACAGTTGTTGTAGTTGTGTTATTTCTCCTGTGATGACAGTTGTTGTTGTTGTGTTATTTATCCTGTAATGATAATTGTGTTATTTCTCCTGTGACGACAGTTGTTGTGTTATTTCTCCTGTGATGACAGTTGTTGTTATTGTTATTTCTCCTCTCCTGTGACGACATTTGTTGTGTTATTTCTCCTGGAATGACAGTTGTTGTTGTTGCAGACGTCAAAGACAGACTCCCCTCTGGTGTGCAACGACCTGCCGTGGTGTTGTATATGCAACGCCGATGCCACGCTGGTGTGTTGTGGCTGTGACAGTGACCTCTACTGTCAACGCTGCTTCAGGTACGTCACTGAAATGTTCTTTCTTCTAAAAGAACCATTTATACTACCCGGTACATCATTTCAAATCATTCAGTTTGTCATCCTAGAAACTTGTTTTTTACATGCCTTGCTATATTTAATGGTCGAGTTATACATACAAAACTATCCACCACTGTCTATAGCCAGGTACTCATTCGTACAGCTGAGTGAACTAGACCAGTGTAGAGTGAACAAAACTTGAGAGGATTCAACCCCGTGACAGTTTGAACTGTAATCTTGCCATTGATATCAAGTGCTGCGGAACTTTGTCGGCATTCAGAAAGACACTAAAAACGCACATTTTCAAAGCATATTACTGCTGACATTTTAAATATTCAGTGACACTTTAGACAATTTATTTCAAATATTTCATCTTATCTTATTTTTACACATATGTATTGACATTTATATATGCCATCATTTAGTATGTGTTTTTCATGTATATAGAGTTATTAGTTTGGTTTATTTATTGATTTATTGATTTTATTCATCGTCATTGATTTTATATATTACATTAACAGTTTTTATATGAATAATTTAACGTTTCTACATTTTGTTTATCTGAAAGTAAATTTTACAGTTGTATTTATTATTATTAATATTTGTTTTAACACATAATGAATAGCTTTATATTTTATTGTACAGCGCTTTGAGCATATTTGGATATTGTGCTTTATAAATATTATTATGTTATGGCACAGACAGCAGTTTAATATGATTATAACCTGTATTACAACGGCCGTCATTGCTTTCAGAGAAGTCCACATCAAGTTTGGGATGGGGGACCACAGGACAAAGCCATATAAGACGTCCCCAACGCCCGACAGCTATGACAGCAGTGACGACAATATTGACAGCTGGTGACATTCGAAGCTGTTTATACAAGCAGCAATCGTCATTATGCATATCTATTGTAAATAGTTATTTTATTCAAGAATGCTACATTATTTATGAAAGAAATGCTTTAAGTTACTTTGAGTTCCTATATGGGGCAGGCATGTGGCATATGTAAGTTTCTCTAGTACTCTACTACAACACCTTTCACAAATATGGCTATGTCTTACATCTTTCCTCAAAAACTGCTGCCCTTGTTGACGTAGTCAACTTTATCATTTCATCATCATTCATGTCTCACTGGTATAAAAAAAAGTAAAGGCAAGTTCTTATATAGCGCAGTATCCAGTCCTCAGGACCGTTCAAGGCGCTTTACACTTTACTTCCCTGACAGACCTGTTCACTCAGACACCATCTCCGCTTCTCTGTAAGCATCCAGCCATATGCTGCAATTAATGCGTGAAGGCTGCTCGTACACATATCCATCACTGTCTATAGTCAGGTACTCATTTTAAACAGCTGAGTGAACTGGAGCAATGTAGAGTGAAAAAACTTGCCCAAGGTTTTAACGCTGCAGCCAGGATTCGAACCCGGGTTCTCGTAGTCGAGAGTCCGAAGCTCTACCCCTGAGCCATTGCGCTCTACAAAGCTCTGGTATAAAGCTCAGGTATAGTCAATTATCTTGTAACAAATCCCTGTTTGTACCAAATAAATTGTTAGGTCCTGAATCTTACTACTTATCATTGTTGTGTAATGGCAGTTATTGCCAGGCTCTGCCGTCTTCACCTTTCTCCAAGTTGTCTTTCTGCATCTGGCTGTGCTCTGTATTCCGTGGGTCAACACCCATCAGATTGAAGGCCACAAAGACAGAGACCTGCCAAGTCTTCCTTGTCCTGTCAATGGAGCTGTGCCTTCCACCACTAACTTTGCTATGCACGGTACATTTCAGATCTATAAATTTAGGATATAACGAATTGGCTAGTCCTGACTCCCGAGTGATTAGTTTTTTATTTCCTAGCTTACAAAGTATGTTTTATGTACAGTGTACTGCAAGTACTGTACTAAGTATGTTTTATGGACTGCAAACATTGTACATGGATGGGTACCTGTGTGTATATTGACCTATTATTATCGTTATGTTGGAAATATAAACATATTATTTTGTTAAGATACATAGCATATATAAATGCAATTACTTGTGCAACTATTTCCCAGACAAACGTAACATGGGCAGCAACTAAACAGTTTAGCCGTAGTAATAACTTGATGGTCGAAGGTGTTGTCAAGATCACTGTGTTCACATGTGCACATGCATGCATATCACACTCAGAGCAAGTGTGTTTACTGTGTCCATTTTTATAGATCGACACTTCTTGTGTGGGGTCTGCTACTTCCCAAGTTACTGGTACTGCACTGTTTATCTTTCTAATATGCATCCACCTAACATCAATGACTGTACAGTGTGTCATCGTGTTGTGTTACATAGTATGTATGTTGTCAAGACGACAATCCATGGCTAGATTTGACTCTGTGTCTCACTTGGCATTCTTTAGCACCAACAGCCGACTACTATGTAGTCACATGACGGCTGTATGGTCACATGACAGCGGGAAACGGTTCATTCTAGTGCAAGAGCTGTTTATAACTAGCGTTAAACCCGGAGTAAAATTTACTCCTAGATATTACTCTTTAGAACAAGATGTATACATGTAGCACGTGTATAAACAATCTGTGATACTGTTGTTTTGTTCTTCTGTTTTCTGTTAAATGCATGCTTGCCACCATTTTATTAGATCTTTCATTTTTTGGCAATCTCAACATTTTCATGCATATTTCCAGTCTATCTTAATTATGGGAAAAAGTATAAAACTTCACATATTCTGTACACAGATTGACTAAAATAATTATGTTATAACTAGTATATAATTCACAACTCGACATAATTTCTCAGTACAGCGTGAAGTAGCGAATGTAGGAACACAATAAAAACTTTAATTATAGACATATGCGTCATATTTATTTATAAATTTAATGGCCTAGAGGCTGCTACAAGAATGGGCACAAACTAGATAGTAACAAACATAACAACACACAACGGTACACATAGTTTACATTTAATGAAAATAGATGTAAAATAAACAAAACAGCTACTACTTTAAAATCGTTCTTAAACAATACTGCTATAAACATCACATAATGGGTACAGAGTACCATGGACAGTGATTATAAAAATGCACATCAAACAGCAAAACCTAGTAAACTTGTGTAATAGCATAGTTTTCTTTCTGTGCATAAAACACACCATTAAACACCGCACTACCTCCATCCTACAAATTACTGTAGAAATAAAATTAATTGCAGAAAATATGCCAAGTTGATTTTTTAGAAATGGGGGTTTGCATACATGATTACATTTTACATTATGTGTTACATGACTGTAGGATGGTAAAAACTATAATATGGTAAAATGTACGTATGTAAAATGGACCTTTTGTGCTTTTGCTTGCCAATATCTAAGATGTTGGTTATTTCAATGTTACAATAAACACTTATAATAACTGCAAATAACTGCAATCAGCAGGTTTCATTACCCTGCAATGGCAGCATTTACCCAGTCTCAATTCACAGTTTGCTTATATAAAAAGTTGTCTTATATAAAGTGAAATAAACTTCCCATTTGGTTCATGTTTTTTCTGGTAAACACCAATACATAGATTGCATTTTCTAAGAATGTCGACATTTGTCAACAACATTTTAGTGACACCCACAATTTCACTTAAATAACATCTTAACACTATTTAAATCGGTTATGCTAAACCAACTGAAATGTAATCAGTGTAAATATGTTGGTAGAAATCATTCAGAAACCATAAATATGTCTAAACTGCACCGATCCCATTGTATTACAACAATCCTGTTGTGTTATAACAATCTCGGTGTATTACAATCTCACTGTGCCTGTAGCAAGGTCACTTCATTTATAAGTCTAGTTATCCTACTAATAATTTGCACAAATCAATCAAACAAATTAATTAATTACAATATGCTATGTAACAATTAATAAATTATGTATTAAATAATAAATTAACAATTAATACCACTTCCTCCTACATATGGCAGATAACAATAAATTATGTATTAAATAAAATAATAAATTAACAATTAATACCACTGCCTCCTACATATGGCAGATAACAATAAATTATGTATTAAATAAAATAATAAATTAACAATTAATACCACTGCCTCCTACAGCTGGCAGATATGTGTACTAACATAAAAACAATTGAGCAGTGGACATGGCTGACCGTACATGCTATAAGTGTTTCCACATCTAGGACAGTGATCATGGTCATTTGTGTGTTGGCGATAATAGAACCAAACAGTTGATTCAATGAATACTTGTTGTCCACACTATGGACTGTGTTGGAAAGGATGCATCTAACACACGTGATCACAGACCCTGGCTGGCAAATGAACTCCGCAGAGCCACTCATGATGTCTACAAGTTGGGAGACAGATACTGTTTTATGTACAACTTGGCTTTATCCCTACAAGGAGAAAACATCGCAGTAAGAACATAATTATGACAAAGATGAAACTTTGCAACTTGATGCACAGGACACAACCACAGACAATGGCGTTAATATCTTCGTAGAATGCTCAGAGTTTTTGCATGATGAAGTGATGTAGAACAAATCACAGTATATATACAAATAGTACTTAAAAATTATGGAAGTGGACTGGAACTTAGTTACTGCACAAACACGTGTCCTGCAACCATCACACAGTTATCAGGACACATCAGTCTACTCACTATTACATATTCTGCTATTAAAGTAAAGCATCAAAGCTATAAAAGGTTTCAACGATAGTAGAAAAGCCAGGAACGTTGTTTACACCAATAGTTTTTCAGCGATATTGCTGGGCTGCTTGTTGTTACAGCAACTAGTGTGTAGGTTGGTTGCTATGGCGACTGACCTGTAGGGTTGTTGCTATGGCGACTGACCTGTAGGGTTGTTGCTGCATGGGGTTTAGCTGTCTCCAGTCGTGGCCCATCAACTTACTGATGTGTGACGTGTGCACCCCGGGGTTCTCTCTGCAAACACCCAGTGACTCAATCTAACTGTCCAAACACCCAGTGACTCAATCAAACTGGCCGCCACTTTCTTGATGCCGCAAAAAATACAAACAAACACAATAATATTATCTGGGACAGGGCAGATTTACTGACCCAGACAATATGCAAACATTACATTAACGTTTGCATTTGGTTAGAACCGTTTGATTTTGGTTAAGGTTAAATTTCTAACGTTCCCGAAACGTTAGTTTTCAGTTGTTTTTGTTTGGTTAGAAACTTAGATCTGCGTTAAATAAACGAGCAAAATAACGCAAAAAAAACGTTAAACCAATGTTTCTGCTAATGTTGAATTAACATTAAATTAACGTTTCCATGCTGTCTGGGGAGTCACGTGAATGAGCAGCAACTTGCAACGAGAGCCTGGCAAACAATAGAGTAATTAAGACATCTTATATAGAACGACAATGTTAAGCAAAAATCCTGACGGTAAATACACCTGGTGGAGAGTGAAAGAACTCCGTGGAAGACAGAAGGCAATGGCAAGTTTACCTAAACAGATCAGTAAACCTTTGTTTTTACGAGAAGAATAAACACAGACATTAACATGTCTACTGATTTTTTTTAAACTGGCCAGCTTGTTTTAACAAGTTGCACACTTATGCTACACATGATGATAATATGAGTGATAAACGATGACTGACATCATCCTAGGTGGCTGAATCTCAATGCTAACAGTTCACTTTCTTTGTTTTATAAACTTGTCATAAAATAAAGCTAAACATTTCTCTAGCTGGCATGACACTCTGCGGGAAAATAAGCGTGAAATAAATCAGTTTGCCGACGCACACAATGTAGAGCTTGCGGTGCAGTCGGCTGTACATCATGAAGCCGTTCATCCACGACGTCTTGCGGTGGTCAATCCGCCCGCTTCGCCCTGCGCTGCCACCAGAGGGCTCCACGTTCTCTGCCTCGTCTCGACTGGTGCTGCAGCAGACAGAACATTTGGCACTTTAGAACAAGTAGGTGAAAATCAATATTATACAACAACGAACAACCTTACAAAAACAATAGACACACATGATAAACAAAAAGACCTAGGGGTAACCTTTGACTCCAAACTTACATTTGACGAACATATAAGCCAAGTGGTAAATAAGGCAACTAAAATAACCAAAATAATTAGAAGAACCTTCCAATTTCTAGATAAACATACTTTTTTGACACCCTACAAAACAATGGTTAGATCACACCTAGACTATGCCATGGCAGTATGGCACCCACCCAATATAAGATAAACAAAAACACAAAATTGCCTTTGAAAATATTCAAAGAAGAGCCACTAAAGAATTACCAGGTATGAGGGACCTATCATATATAGAAAGACTTAAATTACTTAAACTACCTATATTAGCATATCGAAGATTAAGAGGAGATATGATAGAAGTCTACCAAATAATACACAACATTTGACTGGACACTTCCCAAGACAATGCAGCAGACAAAAGGGAACCAAAGAAATATGTGCTTTGAAACAGGCACTGTAGGTATCAGTACTGACTGTGGAGATCACATGGTCAATTAGCGATGCGGACAACCATTCTGAGCAAGATACGAGGGACGAGGGTGTAGAAGTAATATGAGGTGAATGAAATTGACTTTCTATATATGTGACCCATCTTAACAAAAGCAGTCGGATGTCGGTAAATCAGATTTTCCGTAAATGCCGATTTTGTGAAAAAATCGGGCATTCGTCAATTTTGAGATTTTCCCTGAAAATGATTCTTTAGTATTCGTTTTATCGATTGCCACACTTGTTATCATCTAACTAACTCTGTTTCGTATATTTTAAAGACATTTGCGTAAAGCTGTGCTAACATATTAACAAGAAACACTGCACACTTAGGATACATTGGTATAATTTAATATAATTGTATGTATGAATAATTTTGAATAGCATAGCTAATAGTTAATTGACAAAATGTATCATCATGTTTTTTATGACATTTATTTGATTAACTGTGGTATGTTCGCATCAGCACAATTGCACCAAGGTGGCATACATGTTTTGTTATTACTTGAAAAAAGGAATTATAAGCAGTTTGCTTCTTTCCTGCTTATTGTTGATTGTCTATCCTGATTTGTATGTATATTTCATGTGTTTGTATTCGATATTGTTTCTGACAATCACTCAATAAAGCAATTGTGTTCAATAAAGCAATTGTGTTCAAGTGTTCTGCTCCATTTCTATAAAACAAAGCCGAAAATGCCAGTAATTGCGCGCATTCTTTGCCGCTAATTTTGGGACGATTCCTACCATAACGGGTATCACCGCGTAGCTTAACGCGTCATCTGTCCATATATGGTCATATCTATGCTAATGTATGCATTCTCCGGCCTCCAGAATGCTTGGAATAGACCCCCTATCCGCTCAACTGGGTAAACAAACCGGGGTCACATCGTAGCAACAGCTCCGGCAACCGTTCTCATTGGTCCAGCGTGGAACATTTGCATAACCGCATGCGCGCACGGTGTATTTACTTTGCGTCACTGCTGACCTAGTTAGCGAGCGAAGACGAAGCGAAAAATGGCGTGCAGTGTGGCGAAGTTGTTAAACTCTGATGCAAGTGATCGGGCACAAATAGATAGTTTGATTGAGGCGACCGGAGTACTTTTTAGAGGAAGTGACTGATGAAAGCGTGGCGGACGATGACGAGGATGACAATTTTGCGAACTACATCACTGACGAGGACGAATATTGAATTCGACTTTCATGAGAATGATTACGACACGGCACAGCTACGCAAGTCGCGCTGACCGATCCATAGAGAGGGTGTCAGATTCTCCGGATGAGGAATTGGGAAAAGCAAATGCAATATCATGAAAATTATACTATCTTTGAGTTGTCCAAATTTCAGCCAGATATGTCCATCCTAACCAAGGAATAAACAGCAGCAGAGTTTGTTCGCTTTTCTTAACAACGAAGGTAATTCCATAAAATATTAATTAATCTGCAATTGTTTTTCTAATAAACATTTTGTGTTCATATTAACACGGTATCTTAAGAATGACATTATCTTCCAACATGCCAAGTTTCAAAAAGATCGGTCCATGGTAACTAAGGTACATTCCATGAAACGTAACAAATATTTTGCATCAACTTTGAAGGCCATTTTCTTACTTTGAAGGTTTCTACCCCACACATGTTTGTCAAGCTATAACTTCGGCTAGAATTGAGATACCTTCTAGCATGATATATCACATGAAAGCAGATATTATGCTCTTTCCAGTGGTACTAATCACTCAATTTTGAAAATTACCGACATCCGACCGATTTTGTTAAGATGGGTCACATATAACATCCGACTTTACGACTCTGAAACTGATCAACCGTTTCATCTTGATGTGCCTCCGAGCTTCATTTCCACGAAATTTCCAGAAGTTTTCTTATCATTATCTGTGTTTAGAAAGTGTTTAAAGACATATCCTTTTAATAGACATTTTAATTAATTCAAATTGTTGTGAAATGAAGGACACTGCTTTAGAATATCTTTTTAGTATTATACACATTTTAATCAGTGTTTATGTTTTAGATTAATGTATAGATAATTTACAAACCCAGATTTAGTCAATGTTTTAATTTTATATTAATTTATATAATTTACAGAGGTTTAGTACTATACATCTTTAAAACAGTGTTTACTTTATTATTAAATCGATTTATATAATTTATACAATTTACATAAAAAGGTTTACCAGTGTACATCTTAAACCAAAATTTGATTTCATTTATATTAATTTATATAATTTACAATTAAATTTATCAATACTTTTATTATATTTATCAATTACTTTTAGTACAGTACATCGATCCGCCATGCGGAAATTAGTGCTATAGAAAAACAGTTTTATTTTATATTAGTTTGCAGATTCTAGATACATTAAATAAGACATATGAGCTACACCTGACGTCGAGCACACTGCCAGTCTGAAATGAGACTGTCTCATCCTGTCGCCTCTTTGGGTGGCCGGTAGGTGGCACCACTGGGTCACCCTGCATCACACTCTCTTGTCCACCAGGTGGCACTGGGTAGTCCTGCCACTGTGAGGCGCCACCTGTGACAGAGGCCGACAAAACACATTTTCACATTCAAGTTTGGCGCGAAAATGTCAAAGTGAAACTGGCGCGAAAATTTCGAAATGAAACTGGCGCGAACATTTCGACATGAAACTGGCATGAAAATGTCAAAATGAAACTGGCGCGAAAATGTCGAAATGAAATTGGCGTGAAAATTTCTAAATGAAACTGGCGCGAAAATGTCTAAATGAAACTGCAGTGAAAATGTCAAAATGAAAATGGGAAAAACTTGATTACCTTGACTGCTGTCCGCTACATTCGACAAACTGTATAGTGGTGGTCGTAGTGTAGCCGTGGGATGAGAGGTGGCGCCACTACATGTGGCCGTCTGTTGAGGCATTGTGAGACGAGACACACACTGCTCCGGAGTACTCCCGTGCTCCTGCAAATGAGTCATGTGACAGAAATGTTGTCAAATAATATAAGTGAACAAGGGTCTATAGAAGTATATTTGAATTTAAAAAATCTGGTTAATTTTATGCATGTGCACAAGGAGGTACAGAATGCCAACAGTAAAAACCCAGCGAACCCTTAAATCCTTCATTCCATCCTCCATCAAGTATCCGAATCAGCCACAAACAAATTAATCGTTGACCTATCACAGTTTCTACTGCTGCCAATGCAATGTTGTCTTATCTTCATTGTTAATTAATTTATTTATCTTACTGTAATATTGTCATAATGTTTTATCCTATTTATATACACGTATACTTGATATATATATTTTAGCTACCGTTTACATATTTACATGTTTGATTTTACTGTATACATGCATTACTATGTGACTTAAATATTGAGTTTTTATGCAACCGCCAAAGTGAAAAATGTATTTCCACTCTATGATTGGACAATAAAATTATTATTATTATATTATTATTATTATTCATGTAATCAATCGTAGCTTAAAATCGCACAAGATTTGACACAATGGCTATTAATACCAAATTGCTGATTGGCCAGCAAAAGGATTCAAACCCCTGTCCCTCTGACCAACACTTCTCCAACCACTTCACCTCTTATATTAAACTACTTTTGAGACTGTGGTCAGTCATTGGTTCAGACCTAGCAGAGGAATGATATCAAACTACATACTGATCCCTAAGAATGGGCATCATGAAGCCACACAAATGATCCCGATACACTGAGAAAGGAAACGAACGAGCAGGCTGCGTCCTCCATACATGGACAGAAGCACATTCCTCGGAGCTGCAAGAGGGCTTCAATCTAACCTTATTCTCCCTATTCACCAAGTCCGTGAGTGCGACTGGTGCTGCGGGTGTCTTGGCGTACGAGTGGAATGTGGCGACGTCACTTGTGATGTCCACGGACTCTGACAGCGTCTCTTCTTCGCACTGTCACGACACAAGCTGCTCACAGTCAACGACATCAAATTGTCTTCCTTCGGAAACTTGTCAAATTCATTGTAAAGCGCCACAGAACAATTTGTTTTGGATGGAGCACAATATAACTATGTCAGCTACGGACCTTGTTCACGTACTGGTGTCACGTGTGTTGCCTCAGATTTCAGCGAGATCTGAGGCAACACACATGACACCAGTACGTGAACAAGGTCCGTAGCTGACGGACCGAAATGTCGTACTCGCTTCGACATAAAGCTCCAAAGTAAGTTAATTATTCTACAATAAACCATTCTTGGAGCCATGAACAATAATATTTATTATGTTATTATTATTATTACATGGATTAAACGTATTTCAGGCATCCAATGAATCTGAATGCATAAAACATTCTAGTTTACAAACTTGCCATCAACTTCCACCGCATTCATTCACTAATTATATCCAGCATTTGTTAACATAATTAATTATGTTATCTTCTACTTCTTCCTTGCTTGTTCCCACTAGGCGGGGTCAGCGGCCCAAGTTGTTGACCTGACCATCCTCCGGGGTGATCCACAGTTCCTTCATGTCCCTTCAGATGCAGTCCATCCATCTTGGTCTGCCTCTTGGTGTTTTTCCCGGCACTATCATGTCAACAATTGCTCTCACTTCGCTGTTCTCTTTCATTCTCTGCATATGTCCAGGTCATCGTAATCTCACCTCTTTAACTTTCTCTTGTATGCTATCCACTCCTAGCTCCTTTCTGATGTCCACACTCTTTACTTTGTCTCTCAGTGTTACACCTTTAATTTTTCTTAACATTCTCATCTCTGTTTTCTCGAGAATCTGTTCTTCCTTCTTTCCAACATTCTGCTCCATACAGAAGTACTGGCCAAATAACAGTCATGTAGAGCTTGATCTTTAATTTCCTTTTCACTGATAACTCCGGATAGGTCTCTCCACATTGCCCATGCTGCTTTGCACGTTTGTTTCAATTCCTCTCCTGCTAAGATCATCACTTCCATTTTTCCGGCGTTGACTTTTAGTCCCTTGCTTTCCCATCCCAATCTGCCATCCAAGCCATCTCATCTGCATCTCCTCCTCTGTATCTGTTACTACTGCCAGATCGTCAGCAAAGAGCAGTTCACATGGCAGCCCGCATCTGAACTCTTTTCTGATGACATCTAGTAATACAATAAACAGGAATGGGCTTAGTTCTGACCCCTAGTATAGGCCAACTCTGATGGGAAACTCGTCAATTCTGCCATGCGTGGTTCTCACTATTGTTGATGCTCCATGGTATGTTGCTTCTACTGGCCTTACTACCATCTCTGGAACCCCTCGCCTTCTCAGACACCAATACATCTGATCCCTGGGCACTCTGTCGTATGCTTTTTCCAAGTCTATGAAGGTAAAGAACAGATTCTTGCTCACTTCTAGGTGTTTTTCTTGCATTTGTTGATAAATATGATAAATACTGCATCTGTTGTACTTTTCCCTGGGCTAATTCCAAATTGCTGTTGACTGGGATCAGTTTTCCGAGTCTGCGCTCTAGGATCTTCTCAAACATCTTCATCCAATGTTCCAACAGCTAGCTTAATGCCTCTAAAGTTCCCACATTCTAGTGGGTTCACTTTTGCTTTTATACGGGGACGATCTTACTTTTCTTCCACTCTTGGCATCTGTTCCTCTTCCCAAACTTTCTTCAGTATTTCATGCATCATGTCCACTCCACTCTCCCCTAGGTGTTTGATAACGTCTATCGGGAGGCCTGAGCATCCGGGGGCTTTTCCCTTCTTCATTCTCTCTATGGGTTTCGTCACCTCTTCCCTTGATATTTCCTGGACTGGCCCTTCTACTGCTGGTACTTCTCCAAGCTGTTCCCTGGGGTTTTCCATAGTTTGTGGGTTGTTGAAATACTCTCTCCACCTCTCTTTGATTTCTTTACCTCATCTGTTAGCATCTCCCCTATTTGGTCTTTAATCACATTCACTTCCCCAGTGTCTCTTCTTGGTCTTCCCCTTTGTTTTGCCACTTTGTAGATCATCCGCTCACCTTCCTCTGTTCCCATCTTGTCATACCACTCTTTGTATGGCTAGTTGTTAGCTTTGGCTACTGCAGGTTTTGCCTGCTCTTCATAAACACCTTATATTAACAACAGTTGGCGTCTAAAAAAGAATTCAAAGATCAACTGATAAATTAACAGCATAAATAGTTTGATTACATCACATGACCAAGTTGCGTGTCAGCATTCCGTAGTTATCCTGCAGGTTCCCTATTATCTGAAAGTATGTCAAATTGATGGAAAATGCATCAGTTCATGCAGAAAGTTTACCTTGAGAATATTGCTTGGCAGACAGTGTATGTCCCGTGCCCCCTGCTCCCCCTCCTCCTGCCCCTCACACGCGCCCCTTATCTTGTACTCCACTATGTCTGTCATGTTGACTGATGAGGCGTAGACCAACCAGTTGACAGCACAGTTCTCTGAAAGAAGCCATCTCTCTATATAGTTGACAGCACAGTTCTCTGAAAGAAGCCATCTCTCTATATAGTTGACAGCACAGTTCTCTGAAAGAAGCCATCTCTCTATATAGTTGACAGCACAGTTCTCTGAAAGAAGCCATCTCTCTATATAGTTGACAGCACAGTTCTCTGAAAGAAGCCATCTCTCTATATAGTTGACAGCACAGTTCTCTGAAAGAAGCCATCTCTCTATATAGTTGACAGCACAGTTCTCTGAAAGAAGCCATCTCTCTATATAGTTGACAGCACAGTTCTCTGAAAGAAGCCATCTCTCTATATAGTTGACAGCACAGTTCTCTGAAAGAAGTCCTCTCTCTATATAGTTGACAGCACAGTTCTCTGAAAGAAGCCATCTCTCTATATAGTTGACAGCACAGTTCTCTGAAAGAAGCCATCTCTCTATATAGTTGACAGCACAGTTCTCTGAAAGAAGCCATCTCTCTATATAGTTGACAGCACAGTTCTCTGAAAGAAGCCATCTCTCTATATAGTTGACAGCACAGTTCTCTGAAAGAAGCCATCTCTCTATATAGTTGACAGCACAGTTCTCTGAAAGAAGTCCTCTCTCTACATAGTTGACAGCACAGTTCTCTGAAAGAAGCCATCTCTCTATATAGTTGACAGCACAGTTCTCTGAAAGAAGTCCTCTCTCTATATAGTTGACAGCACAGTTCTCTGAAACAAGCCATCTCTCTATATAGTTGACAGCACAGTTCTCTGAAAGAAGCCGTCTCTCTATATAGTTGACAGCACAGTTCTCTGAAAGAAGCCGTCTCTCTATATAGTTGACAGCACAGTTCTCTGAAAGAAGCCGTCTCTCTATATAGTTGACAGCACAGTTCTCTGAAGGAAGCCGTCTCTCTATATAGTTGACAGCACAGTTCTCTGAAAGAAGCCGTCTCTCTACATAATTGACAGCACAGTTCTCTGAAAGAAGTCCTCTCTCTACATAGTTGACAGCACAGTTCTCTGAAAGTAGCCATCTCTCTATATAGTTGACAGCACAGTTCTCTGAAAGAAGCCATCTCTCTATATAGTTGACAGCACAGTTCTCTGAAAGAAGCCATCTCTCTATATAGTTGACAGCACAGTTCTCTGAAAGAAGCCATCTCTCTATATAGTTGACAGCACAGTTCTCTGAAAGAAGCCATCTCTCTATAGAGTTGACAGCACAGTTCTCTGAAAGAAGCCATCTCTCTCTGTCTAGTTGACAACATGATCTGTTTGCCTTCAACAAGCCTTCCCAGTTCATGAGACATATTTCCCAAACACTTAGTCCACATTCAGAGGAACAAGTCAACATCTGATTACGTCAAGAAGCAAGAATCTGACATGAAGAAATTACTAAAATTAACTGATGAATTTGAGACGTTACAAAACATTCTTCAAAATCATTTAACAGTGTGGAACGACCCTTGAATGTGGCAAATCAGACACGAGAAATAGGTCGGAGTTAGGCTAGTCATAGATACTTTCACTTTTGTCTTGGTTGTTTTTATATAAAATGATAGATTGAAAAAGAATAATTTGTGTGTATGTGTGTGATGTGTGTGTGTGTGTATGGTGTGTGTGTGTGTGTGCGTGTGTGCGTGCGTGCGTGCGTCGTGCATAATTGTAACATGTCTTGAAAATTCACTCAGAGGTGCAACACACAGAACCATAATGCGTAATCACACACAGGGACAGGCAAGAGTCGTCACTGGAACATGGAACCACCACAAGTTAAAAGTTGTGGGTGTGACGGCAATATCAAACAAACATGTTTTTAATTTTGCTACAAAAGGTGGCTATAGTTTCAGGTTTATTTACGACAGTGAGTCGATTCATGTAGAAAAACACCACAGTCCAGTGCTATAATTGCCAACAAGAAATAACTGTTCACCGCCGAGCTCAGACTGATTAGACACAATGTGTTCACAGTAACCTGGTTTCTTCAGCAGCGTAACATGGAGTACATTCGGCAAACTCTCACTAGACGGCGCCAGTGTCGTCGCGTCATCATCGCAACCACTTGTCCCCGTTTCCATGGCAACACTATCGTCTGCCACGCCCTCTGGTAACTTTGGGACACCCTCTTTAGTTGGCCACGCCACGTCTTTTACATCCTAAAAATAAAGTAAGCTGTAATATTACATTTGTTTACGCCCACCCACAGCCTTACACCAGCATCACTACATTACACTTGCCAACTGTTAACAGGGTATGATTAGTTGGATGGCCACAACAAAACATTGTTAAGAATTTGGATTATTTGAAACAAATTTCATAATTTCACAACTAGCAATGTTCAACTTACTTCTACGTTTCGACCACCATCGGCGGCCTTCGTCAGGAACTGAATGTTCAGTGGTCACTGCTCGCTAGATGGCGTGGCGAGCAGACTGTCCCACACATGACTTAGTCTGTAGCCCCCCCTCGTCTCTGTTCATAGTTGGTTTTGTCTAGTTTTGTTTAGTCTTTCTTCCATTGCTAGTTGTGTAATTATGAAATTTGTTTCGAATAATATACTGCCAACTTGATGAACATTTTCACGAACTTGGATTATGTTCAGATATCCTCAATAAACAGTTTGCATGACATATTTTCGAAAATGAGCGTAACATAGAAGTCTACTTCGAATGCATTAAATGGACAAATACATCAATCATGACCACAAACTTCAGATGTGTTTGAAACTTTTACCTTAGATATGTTGTGTTGAATAACTTTACCTGTATGTGAGCTACGTC
>CAXHKR010000016.1:0-40861 GCA_964017155.1 Oasisia sp. SBJ-2009 | reverse complement strand
ACACAGCAGCAGGGACCATCAATACTGACACACCAGCAGGGACCATCAACACTGACACACCAGCAGGGACCATCAACACTGACACACCAGTAGGGACCATGAACATTGACACACCAGTAGGGACCATCAACACTGACACACCAGCAGGAACCACCAACACTGACACACCAGCAGGGACCACCAACACTGACACACCAGCAGGGACCATCAACACTGACACACCAATAGGGACCACCAACACTAACACACAAGCAGGGACCATCAACACTGACACATCAGTAGGGTAGGGACCATCAACACTGCCACACCAGCAGGGACCATCAACACTGACACACCAGTAGGGACCATCAACACTGACACAACAGCAGGGACCATCAACACTGACACAACAGCAGGGACCAGCAACACTGACACACCAGCAGGGACCATCAACACTGCCACACCAGCAGGGACCATCAACACTGACACACCAGTAGGGACCATCAACACTGACACACCAGTAGGGACCATCAACACTGACAGACCAGCAGGGACCATCAACACTGACACACCAGTAGTGACCATCAACACTGACACACCAGTAGGGACCACCAACCCTGACACACCAGTAGGGACCATCAACACTGACAGACCAGCAGGGACCATCAACACTGACACACCAGTAGGGACCATCAACAGTTACACACCAGCAGGGACCACCAACACTGACACACCAGCAGGGACCATCAACACTGACACACCAGAGGGGACCATCAACACTGACACACCAGCAGGGACCATCAACACTGACACACCAGTAGTGACCATTAACACTGACACACCAGTAGTGACCATTAACACTGACATACCAGCAGAGCAGACCATCAACGGTGGCACACCAACAGGGACCATCAACACTGACACACCAGTAGTGACCATTAACACTGACATACCAGCAGAGCAGACCATCAACGCTGACACACCAACAGGGACCATCAACACTGACACACCAGTAGTGACCATTAACACTGACATACCAGCAGAGCAGACCATCAACGCTGACACACCAGCAGGGACCATCAACGCTGACACACCAGCAGGGACCATCAACACTGACACACCAGCAGGGACCATCAACACTGACACACCAGTAGGGACCACCAACACTAACACACCAGCAGGGACCATCAACACTGACACATCAGTAGGGTAGGGACCATCAACACTGACACACCAGCAGGGACCATCAACACTGACACACCAGTAGGGACCATCAACACTGACACAACAGCAGGGACCATCAACACTGACACAACAGCAGGGACCAGCAACACTGACACACCAGCAGGGACCATCAACACTGACACACCAGCAGGGACCATCAACACTGACACACCAGTAAGGACCATCAACACTGACACACCAGTAGGGACCATCAACACTGACAGACCAGCAGGGACCATCAACAGTGACACACCAGTAGGGAACATCAAAACTGACTCACCAGTAGGGACCATAAACACGGACACACCAGTAGTGACCATTAACACTGACACACCAGCAGGGACCATCAACACTGACACACCAGTAGGGACCATCAACACTGACACACCAGAAGGGACCATCAACACTGACACACCAGCAGGGGCCATCAACACTGACACACCAGTAGTGACCATTAACACTGACATACCAGCAGAGCAGACCATCAACGCTGACACACCAACAGGGACCATCAACACTGACACACCAGTAGTGACCATTAACACTGACATACCAGCAGAGCAGACCATCAACGCTGGCACAGCAGCAGGGACCATCAATACTGACACACCAGCAGGGACCATCAACACTGACACACCAGCAGGGACCATCAACACTGACACACCAGTAGGGACCATGAACATTGACACACCAGTAGGGACCATCAACACTGACACACCAGCAGGAACCACCAACACTGACACACCAGCAGGGACCACCAACACTGACACACCAGCAGGGACCATCAACACTGACACACCAATAGGGACCACCAACACTAACACACAAGCAGGGACCATCAACACTGACACATCAGTAGGGTAGGGACCATCAACACTGCCACACCAGCAGGGACCATCAACACTGACACACCAGTAGGGACCATCAACACTGACACAACAGCAGGGACCATCAACACTGACACAACAGCAGGGACCAGCAACACTGACACACCAGCAGGGACCATCAACACTGCCACACCAGCAGGGACCATCAACACTGACACACCAGTAGGGACCATCAACACTGACACACCAGTAGGGACCATCAACACTGACAGACCAGCAGGGACCATCAACACTGACACACCAGTAGTGACCATCAACACTGACACACCAGTAGGGACCACCAACCCTGACACACCAGTAGGGACCATCAACACTGACAGACCAGCAGGGACCATCAACACTGACACACCAGTAGGGACCATCAACAGTTACACACCAGCAGGGACCACCAACACTGACACACCAGCAGGGACCATCAACACTGACACACCAGAGGGGACCATCAACACTGACACACCAGCAGGGACCATCAACACTGACACACCAGTAGTGACCATTAACACTGACACACCAGTAGTGACCATTAACACTGACATACCAGCAGAGCAGACCATCAACGGTGGCACACCAACAGGGACCATCAACACTGACACACCAGTAGTGACCATTAACACTGACATACCAGCAGAGCAGACCATCAACGCTGACACACCAACAGGGACCATCAACACTGACACACCAGTAGTGACCATTAACACTGACATACCAGCAGAGCAGACCATCAACGCTGACACACCAGCAGGGACCATCAACGCTGACACACCAGCAGGGACCATCAACACTGACACACCAGCAGGGACCATCAACACTGACACACCAGTAGGGACCACCAACACTAACACACCAGCAGGGACCATCAACACTGACACATCAGTAGGGTAGGGACCATCAACACTGACACACCAGCAGGGACCATCAACACTGACACACCAGTAGGGACCATCAACACTGACACAACAGCAGGGACCATCAACACTGACACAACAGCAGGGACCAGCAACACTGACACACCAGCAGGGACCATCAACACTGACACACCAGCAGGGACCATCAACACTGACACACCAGTAAGGACCATCAACACTGACACACCAGTAGGGACCATCAACACTGACAGACCAGCAGGGACCATCAACAGTGACACACCAGTAGGGACCATCAAAACTGACTCACCAGTAGGGACCATAAACACTGACACACCAGTAGTGACCATTAACACTGACACACCAGCAGGGACCATCAACACTGACACACCAGTAGGGACCATCAACACTGACACACCAGAAGGGACCATCAACACTGACACACCAGCAGGGGCCATCAACACTGACACACCAGTAGTGACCATTAACACTGACATACCAGCAGAGCAGACCATCAACGCTGACACACCAACAGGGACCATCAACACTGACACACCAGTAGTGACCATTAACACTGACATACCAGCAGAGCAGACCATCAACGCTGGCACACCAGCAGGGACTATCAACACTGACACACTAGTAGGGACCATCAACGCTGACACACCAGCAGGGACCATCAACACTGACACACCAGTAGGGACCATCAACACTGACACACCAGTAGGGACCATAACCAAACTAAGTATTGCCAGACTTGCCAGAGCCAGGGGGGGAGGGTCGTGAGGGTATGGGTTCCTGTAGCGATGATGACCTCCTCCAGGTCTGCTGCGATCTTGTTCTTCTTCCTCCATCGCCAGATGCTTCCTAAAATCCGGGTGCAGTTCTCTTGGCCTGGGCTTGGCACCGGTGCTGCTGTTCTGGGCACCCAGGTTTCTTCTGACTTGCATCCTCTCTTGACATTTAAACCATAAAATACAGGTGCAGGTCTCACAACCTGGGGGTTTCATATCCGTATTTTCACACTGCTCGATTTGATCTGGGTTCTCTAAATTGAGTGGCAGATGCTTTACTTACTGACCTACTGCACTATACACAATAGTTATTACAAAATGCCAACATTGGCTAGAGAGTAAATATACTCATGATTACGTAGTACTGTTAGTTGATAGCCACTTATGCATTGATCGTATTCCAACAAGTTTGATACTACTAACTAACCTTTGGATAATGTTGTGTGATTAGACCACTAGAGAGTTGTACAAGGTATGAGCTGAAATGGTGTTGTATTACAGAAGGCTATTCTTTAACCTGCATGGGGTGCTAGTCTCTGACGCTGAACTGAACATGCTCACTTGACATAACTTAGTATCAAGACAATACGAAACATGGTGGCAGTGTACGGGATGTGATGATAAATTGTCTACACACGAGATGTGTAATTAGCACGTAACACTACTGTTTGAATAGTTGACCCAATGCTACAAGATAGAATACTGACACACAAACATAACTACTGAAAGTCCGAAATCTAACCCTAGTGAAATGTGTGGACATATGCAAGGCTTCTTAAAACGTAGCATCCCAGAACAGAGGACTTCATCCAAAGGTCACCATGACAAGATCAAACTTCAAAAACCGAAAAGTTAGAATCAAACAAAACAAAGGGCACATGAAGCCTAGGAAACAGTGCAAGTTTTGTGGAGGTGAACACAAGCTTAGAAAGGAAGAGTGCCCTGTATATACACAGACATGTTGGAAATGTGGAGAGAGGAATCACTTTGCATGCTGCTGTGCATCACTGAAACACAGCACTCAGAACAAATTGGTCCATCAAGTTGCAGAAGAAACATCCTCAGAGGGAAAATGGGTAAATGTAGTGAACGCGTCTCAAGCCAAAGAAGTGCGATGTCGCATGGTTGTTGGATGAGAAGATGTCGTATTTCAAAATGACACAGGATCTAGTGCCAACCTGATACCTGTTCGCTATGCCGATGGAACTCTCAAACCAACTAATTGTTGGCCTACACTACGAATGTGGAACCATTCTCAACTTTCCCCACTGGGAGTATGCAGGAAGAACATGCCAAATAACTACTGCCAACGGGACGACGTACAGAAGAACCGCCAGCTCATCAGGGCAACACTGAGATCAAGATGGGAGCAACACTTGTGCTGCCTGACACTCCACAACAGAAGTCTTTTGACAGCGCTGAGTGATTTCCGTCGAATTCAATGTCATTTATCTTTATCGTCTTCTAAAACAATATCAGTTGCTCTGATTAATAATCGACTGAACTATTGTAACTCACTTCTAAATAACATTGCCAAAGCAGACTTATCTAAACTCCAACATGTACAGAATTGTTTAGCACGCATGGTACTTAAGGCCCCCCATTTTTCATCATCACTACCGCTACAAAAACAGTTTCCAGTCGTATACGGAATTAAATTAAATTGGCTACTGTTATATATCATACATTTTCTACTCAACAACCGATATACTTAATCTGCTACATTTCTCTGATATTTCTATGACTCTTAAATCATCCATTTCTAAACAACTTTTTGTTCCTAAAACTAAGCTAAATATTGGCAAACGTGGTTTCTCCTTGGCTGCGCCAACAATATTGAATATCAACTCCCTATTACAATTAAATCTCCGGAAACTGTAGATACCCTTCATAAAAAAGAAAACATATTTGTTGAAATTGCTTTTCCACATAAACGTTTGGTGGTTCCATGCTCCAATGGCAACTTTTGCGTGTCCCTATGAATGACTAACCAAATGATTTTGTTTGTTGAACCCCTGAGCTTGACTTTGTTAAGGATATAGGCACTACAGAAGTTGTACAATGATTATTATTAGTGTTAGTAAAATGGGTTGAAGCCAAATACCTATCAGATCTTGTGTGTCCGTACAAACCTGCGAGAGCATTGCATTCTGCGAACAATAACTTATTAACGGTTGTGCGGACACAATTGTATTTTAGGATTTTAATGTATAAAAAACGCCATGAACAATTTGAAATTGGATGTGGCGCTATATTAAATAAAACATATTATTATTATATTAGGTGGTATTACCAAATAGCCATACACTTATTAACTACATGAATGAAATGCCACATACCTATTTCCTGTTCGAATGCACCGACGAGTTTACCCACTGCTGAGCTGAATGAGGAAGCTCTTGTTTTAAATGTGTCCTCCAAGTTGATCTTCATTTGTTGAGCCAAAGAAAGTTGTGTCTGCATGTCTGCTACTCTATGAGTATAATCATAAACATGTCGCTTAGAATCAGTAGTTACAGGGTTCAAGCTAAACAAACACCAGTTTGAGTTAAGTTATTAAAATTACATATATCTGCACTGACATCCATTAAAATGAAATACATGAGCTGCTGATTCTGATCTATACCTTCAACAGCAGCATGTATTTTATATTTAACCCTTACTTGTTTCAATCTAATGTGCAAACAGTCAAAGTGTTCCATCATAACTGTTCCATCATTGTTAAGTTCATGTGTTCTACTGTCTTTCACTTCTATCTTTCAAAAGTGTAAATTATGCTTACATTAATATTTGCTTATGGCCTTGTCTTTAGGGTCATGAATACTTTTAGTTGCTCTCTTCTGAAATCTTTCTATAGACCTATACAGATGACTTTCATGGAATAGAATCTCTAAATATATATACCATTATTCTAAACCCAACAACAACAAACCTGCTCCATAGTTGATATTACTGACGAATTGATCTTAAATTCAAATCAGTTTTTAATTTAGATTCTAGATGCCATCAGTTACAGCAATGCAACATTTGAACTACAAATGGAGACCGTGGCATGTTCCGAGAATTTGAAGTCAGAAAACATATTTCAGACGGTTAAATTACATGAAGTCACGCTTGAAACAACAGTACACTGTTACAAGCTGAAGAGAAGTTAAGACGTAATCCGAAAACAGAATGCTTAGCTTATTTGGTGGAGTCTTGATTAGTAAAGTTCACTGTCAAATAATTTGATTAGTAACGTTCACTGTCATTCAATAATATTCATCCAATGTACAAATATTATTGGACTTTGGTGCTAAATTCAGTACCATCTCTGTAAGAACTTACGTACATTTTGTAACATCAAAGCATAATTGTGATGATGGTTCTCTTTTCATTGGATAATACCCAAGGATAACATACATCAAAAGCACTGCATGCTATCAGATAAATACACACAGCTATTAGCAATGTATTTGTGGGATTCCTTCATGTGGAAATTGCAACTGTTTCAATAGAACAAACTCATAATTTTTTTTAAGAAATGAACTTATTTTGGAGCATAGCTTTTGAAACATGACGTTTTGACCCATCACCAGTACGCAACCAAGACATATAGCTGATTGATCGAAACATCGTTTGTTTCAAAAGCTATGATCCAAAGTAAGTTAATTTCATACAAAATAATCAAATCTTGGAGCCATGAAAAATATTTTCCATATCAAAATATATTCCATATCAATATCTTTACTAAATAAATAAATTTGATTTTTTTCTGAATTTGTAAATAAATGGCAGCAAAATTATGGTATGGGTCTATTTCAATAGTTTCTTCATATTTTATGCAAGTTCTGTATTTACATTAAAGGGCACAATGGTTGACATGCTCCTTATGTTGTATCACTTGGAGGGGAACAAAAGTATACTTCCTTATTAAAAACCTTGATCACTATGATACCAGATACCCAGAGTATAATCATTTTATGTACTCACTTGATATTGTAGTCACCTAGTCTTGTCTTCAGTTCCTGTAATATCCTTGTGCCTGTAGCTATCTTACACACTGTCGAGGAGGGAACCCCTGATGACTGAGCAGATTGACAGAGCTGGCGAATGCCCTGTTGATGATGTTGGAATTCCCCAGGTGGTGGTATCTTGTTAGCCTCTATAGCCATTGATTTAAGAACGTCATCACGCGACTTGTACAACCTATCAACGACTCTTTGGCAATCTGCTCTGACCTTGTTGGCATGTTCATTGTGACATTCCTGCAACGGATGTTTATTATATATCTATCAAATGTCAAAGTAGATGTCCAGAGATAAAATGGAGGGCCAGAGGAGGTATATGTGTGGGACAATTCTCCAAGAAGAAACTATAGATAAACGCTACAAAGAAGAAGCCTCCTTTCATTACACGCAAATACATTTAGTAAATAATGTGGATTCTAATTCTAGCTAATTCGACACACCTATAGACTGTCGTATACGTATTGCTTCCTTTAATGCGAGAAGCATACGGAACAGTTCACTTGATTTGATTAACATTTTAACTGCATGTGATATACTTGCTGTGCAAGAACATTGGCTTCCCAAACAGAGCCTTTCATATATTAATTCTTTGCACTCTGACTTCAGTGCTAGGGGCATTAGCTCCATCGATTATGGTGATGGCTTCAGTGGTCGTCCTCACGGTGGTCTTTGTTTTTTATGGCGAAGATCACTTGACCCATCCATCGAAATTTTGGTTTATGACGATGAGAAAAGACTTCTTGGTCTAAAAATCACTACTTTTAATGCCACAATTCTTGTTCTTAATGTATATCTACCATATCAGAGCGATGATAATGTTGATGAATATCAAGCTATTTTAGGCAAGATCCAAGCCATAACTGACTCATTTGATTCAAGTAATATTTTTATTGTTGGAGACTTTAATGCTGATTTAATCAAGACTAGCTTATTTTCACCATTTCTAAATTCTTTTATTAGTGAATGCCACTTTATCCCAAGTGACATTAAGTATCTTCCCCCTGATTCGTTTACATATGTTAGTGACGCCCATGGCTCTAGGAGCTGGCTGGATCATGTGCTTTGCACCCACTCCAGTCACTCATCTGTCTCTGATATGGTAATTAATTATGACTGTGTCTCTTCGGATCATTTTCCTCTATCGTTTACCATTTCTATCAAATTACTACCCACTTCTGAATCATCCACTACGCAACAAACTTGTAAGCCCAGTCCCATGTGGGATTGTGCTTCCTCCCATGACCTTCTCAACTATTACAACAATTCTGGTTCTCTTTTATCCGGCATTGACGTACCACATGCTGCTCTAAGTTGTACCAATCCTAACTGCCATGATGTAGCCCATCAGCTGCTCTTGTGCAAATTTTATAATGATATCATACATTCTCTTACGGATGCTTCCGATGTCATTCCTACTAAAACGTATAACACATCCCGAAAATTCAATGTTCCTGGTTGGAACGACCTAGTCAGGGACTCTCATCAAGCTGCCAGAGAAACTTTTCTCATCTGGCGGTCTGCTGGGAGTCCGAGACATGGTTCTTTGTATGACTTAATGAAAATTAAACGTGCCCAGTTTAAACGCAACAAAAGACATTGCGAAAAAAATGCTGAATCTCTTAAAGCGGAGCGACTAGCTTCCAATCTGAGCAGCCATGATTTTAAAAACTTTTGGAAGGGCATCAAACAAGCAAACAATGCCAGGTTACCTAACCCCAGTAATGTTGGAGGTGCCTGTGGTGCTGAAAACGTCAGAAATATGTGGCTTCAACATTACCAATCACTGCTTAACTCTGTACCCGAGTCTACTGTTCACATTCATAAGATTGACATGTATTGTAGCAATATTCAACTTAGCGACAATATGGTTGTTAAAGTTAAAGAACTACAAGAATTAATAATTGCTATGCCTGTTGGTAAAGCCTGTGGCTATGACCATATCAGTAATGAACATTTTAAGTATGCTAACGAAAAACTACATATTCTTATGTCTTTGTTGTATAGCAGTCTGTTAATACATGGTTTTTTACCTGATACTATGATGACAACAATCATAGCTCCTATCATTAAAAATAAATCTGGTGATTTGTCAGACAATAATAACTATAGACCCATTGCCCTTGCCACAGTAGCTAGCAAACTATTTGAATCATTAATATTATCCAGGGCTATCCCATTTCTCATTACATGTGACAATCAATTTGGATTTAAAAAGCATCACTCTACTGAGATGCTCATATTTCTGTTAAAAGAACTTTTTCGAAACTATATTGCTAATGGGTCTTCTATGTATGTTACTATGTTGGATGCCTCCAAAGCCTTCGACAAAGTTAACCACAGCAAGCTATTTGGTAAATTAATTGATCGTGGCTGTCCAGCTTTTATTGTACGCATTCTATACCACTGGTACGGTACCCAACAATTTACCATCAGATGGTGTCAGGGATTTTCTAGCTTTTTTACTGTTTCCAATGGTGTTAAACAGGGTGGAATCCTTTTCCCCCATCTTTTCAATGTGTACATGGACGACTTAAGCGTTAATCTAAACAAATTATATATTGGTTGTCTTTATGCTGGCACCTTAATCAACCACTTGATGTATGCTGATGACCTCTGTATTTTTTCTCCCAGTGTTGCTGGTTTGAGAAAACTTACTGATTGTTGTGCCAAGTATGGCAAATTGTTCAATATTACTTATAATGCCAAGAAGTCCTTTTGTATGGTTATTGACAACCAATCCCAGGACAGGAAATATTTTCATTGTATCCATCTCGATAACCATCCATTACCTTATACTACAAAATGTAAATATCTTGGTCATATAATCAACAATAACCTGACTGATGATGACGACATAGCCAGACAAAAAAGATGCCTTTATGCCCAAGCCAATGTATTAGCTCGAAAATGTTGTCTTTGTAATATTTCTACCAAAATTATTTTATTTCAAGCATACTGTGCTCCTATGTATACTTCTAGTCTTTGGTGCACTTTCAAAAAATATAGCCTCAAAAGCATTACTGTCGCATACAATAATAGCCTCAGAATTTTACTAAACTTACCCTCAAGATGTAGTGCAAGTTTTATGTTTGCCACCAACTATATTAAATCCTTCAATGAACGCATTCGTTCATCAATATTCAGTCTTTTATGTCGTCTTCATCAGTCAGATAATATCCTTTTTATTAATTACCTTCATACCGACATTCATTTTAAGAGCCATTTGTACTCATACTGGAGGTCTTTATTGTACACATGTCATTAGTATTGTATTTATTTTTGAATCATTTTTTTTTTTAATATTTATTTTTACAACTTATTTAATTCATTTCCTCATATATTTAGACATAACTTTTTAAATTTTTACACTTATATTTTTACGTTGATCTCATTGCTTTGATTGTATTATATGTATTGTACTTTTTTTTTTTTTAATTGTATTTTATGTATACATATATGGACGTCTTGTCTGAAATAAACCTTATTAATCATATTGTAAGCACTATCACTTAAAATTAATCTTGGAGTCATGCCTAATATTTTCCGTTATAAATAACCAATTATGCAACATGACATTATCACACAGAAAAAGATTTATTCCTAATTTTGGCAATGTCTCATACAAAAAAAGACATACTCGGGTTTGTGCTTGGTTTTAGAATGCAATATTGCATCAGAGTAAAAATAAGAAACATCAAAACATGCACATTTTATGCAGCGGTCAAACGGAACCAAATGACAATGTTTTGATGTTATGCATCTAGAGGAGTTAATTGAAACTAACCATTGGCAACTACAATCAATATTTTCAAACTACAGAACAGAACCAAACAACTGCCTTTTGTGTCCCTATAAATCTGTAAGTTTTGTCCTGTAGCACACATTTCTGTAATTACAGCCTTGAAATATGCGGTCAGCGAGTAGTCTATATTATATAATCAAGCAGTAGAATGTTACTCTATGACAAACTATTCATAGCGTGTCTCACCTCAATTTTCTGGTTGCATTTTACTATTTCTGAGACCAATCCTTCCACAGTTTCTGTCAACTTTTCACCCTGGTTTCCCATGCATGTTATTTCTTTCTGCAACAGACAAGAATCATATATCAGAATCCGAAATGCTATTAATAACTTCCTGCATTAAACTTTACGACAAGGAAGGGTGTTTGTTCCTCTGTTCTACAGGAAGTCAGCTGCACTGAACATGGGAAAACGTAGCTTTTTCAAACTGTGAACGTTGTTACGAGCTTAATAAAGTAAATAAACACAACTTGGTGGGTGGCACACCATCAATGTAAGTTTAATAATAATTCATGAAATTTGTTGCACTTCAATATTTGAATGCGTACATTTTCCAAAACCCTTTGGTAAGATATGGTATGTTATTACAATTATTTATTTTAAAACAAACCAGCCACTGACCATAAAACGATAATGTATTGTAGAAAATGTGTACAACGCATTGACATTTTGTGGTTGGGAGTTGGCTAGTTTTAAAATAAATGTAATAGCATAACATGTTTAATATAATTCATATATATATCATATTTAATATATTCATAATTTAAACATTCAAAGATGTTATATTGCTTTGGTTATACACAACGGTATGCATAAATACCAAATGTATACAATGTTACACACACACGCACACCTATATATATATATATATATATATATATATATATATATATATATATATATATATATATATATACATACAAGAAGACAACTACTGACAATTGGACAATGGAACATCAGGACTCTCCTCGACCGAGAAGCAGCTAACCGACCAGAAAGACGTACGGCACTAGTAGCAATGGAACTTGCTAAATACAACATCGACATCGCCGCCCTATGTGAAACAAGGTTCTCAGAGTCTGGTAGTCTCAACGACTTGGAATACTCGTTCTTCTCGAGTGGCAAACCCGAAGGAAAAAGAGGGAGGCCAGAGTGGGCTTTGCTATCAAAAAGGACAGAAGCTGACAGAAATGCCACGGCCAGTAAGTGACAGAATCATGACGATGAGACTACCTCTGAGCAAGGACAACTTTACTACAATTATCAGCGTGTTCGCTCCAACAATGACAAACCCAGATGAAAGCAAGGAGGCCTTCTACAACCAGCTGGCAAGTGTGCTCAGTGGCATCCCCCGTACAGACTGCTGATAGGAGATTCAATGCGAGGTTAGGAAGACACAATGACAAGTGGCCCTTGGTCATGGGCAAACATGGAATTGGGAAATGCAACTCCAATGGCGAGCTTCAACTGGCTCTGTGATCAGAGTTTGAACTGATAGTGACAAACACCATGTTCAAGCAGAAGGATGAACACAAGACTGCCTGGATGCATCCTCGTTCTCTTCTTATGATCGACTTCATCATCACAAGGTGTCGGGATAAGATGGACATCCACAGTACCCGAGTCATGCATGGAGCAAACTGCTGGACCGATCACAAGATGCTGAGGTCAAAAGTGGCTTTCAGAATACGACAAAAGCACAACAGACAAGGGACAAGTAAGCCGACCAAGCTAAACACTGCAAAACTAAGTACCACCAGCCATAGGGAGAGTTTTGAGCAGGAGTTGGACAGTGCTCTCGCCCAATGGGAGGAGAAGGAAAACTCAACACCAGACAAGGAATGGGCAGCTCTGCAGCAGGTCGTGTACAACACAGCCAAGACATATCTTGGCAAGCCAGACAGAAAACACCAGGCCTGGTTCGACCTCAACGACCAGGAGCTACAGACTCTTATGAGCAGAAGAGACCAAGCCCACCAGAGAGTGTTGCAAACCAGGAGCACTAGATCCACCACTGCAGCATACAAAGATGCCTGCAGACTGCTACAAAAACGCACCCGTGCACTGTAGTCAAACTGGTGGGAAAGGAAGGCAGTGGAGCTGCAGACAGCTGTTGACAGTAACAACATCAAGGGCTTCTACAATGGACTGAAGGAAGTGTGGAGACCAAAAAAGAAGGGACCTGTTCAACTGAAATCAACAGATGGAATGGAGACCTTCTCTGACAGTAAGAGAGTTGTGGCAAGATGGAGTGAACACTTCCAGAAGGTACTCAACGTCCCTGGCGACATAGATCATGAAGCTCTGGACAACATCCTGCAGCACATTATCAAGACAAGCCTCGATGAGATTCTAGCTATGGATGAGATGGCTAGAGCAAATGCCGGCCCAAAAGATGGCAAAGCACCTGGAGGAGATGGAATTCCTGCAGAAGTATGGAAGCACGGATGAGACAATCTGTTCAGCAGACTGCACCACCTAATCACCAATGCCTGGGAGGTGGGTTCTTTACCACAAGCATGGAAGGATGCCAGCATTGTAACCATCTACAAGAAAGATGATCGAACAGACTGTGGGAACTATAGAGGAATCTCTCTTCTTTCCATAGCTTTCCATAGATCTTCGCCAGGATCCTCCTCAACAGACCATCTACCCACATAACATCACAGGTTGTTCCCGAGACAAAATGTGGCTTCAGAGGTAACCGGAGCACCGTGGATATGATATTTTGTCTCCGACAACTACAAAAGTGGTCGGTCCTGCACTGAGCAGGACCGACCACTGTACATGGTATTTGTCAACTTCAGTAAGAATGTTAGTGTTGGAGGGGAAGTCTCGGAATCGTTCAATGTCACAAATGGGGTCAAGAAAGGTTGTGTACTGGCCCCCACGCTATTCTTCATCTTCCTATCAGCGATGCTCGACGAGGCTTTCCGAGACATGGGGGACGGCGTCTACATACAGTCCAGACAGAGCGCTGACCTATTCAACGTAGCACACTTCAGAGCGAAGACCAATACTTCTCGGGTACTGATGAGAGAGCTACTATTCGCAGATGACAGTGCACTGGTTGCACACTACTTCTATGTTGGGACTACCATACGTGGCAGAACAGCTTGGCCGGATTTATAAGTCACACAACATTCACATGTACCACAAGCCGGCGAACACCCTCCGCTCGATGAAGACAAAACACCCAAAGAACACCAATGTGGAACTATCTATAACATCACGTGTGACATCGACATCAGCCACACATACATAGGTGAAACTAAGAGAACACTCAGCCAGATATTCAAAGAACACACAAACCTGGACAAACCAACAGGAGTAGGAGATCATTGCCGGGCCACAGGACACTCAGTGTCCATGAAGAACACTAAAGTACTGACCCGTGAATCCAACTGGCACAAGACAAAAGTGAAGGAGGCCATATACATCAAACAGAGAACCCCTACCATGAACAGAGATCAGGGATACCATCTGCCTGCCATCTACAATCAAATCATCCCGCCGAAATCTGAGGCAACACACGTGACATCAGTACGTGATCAAGGCCCGTAGACGACGGGTCGAAACGTCGTACTCGCTTCGTCAATAATGCTCCAAAGTAAGTAAATCATACTAAAATCTATAAAGTACTCATGAAAGTACTAACAAAAAGGCTACAGAAGACACCCAATGAAAACCAGCCACGAGAGCAAGCTGGATTCAGAAGCATATACTCAATGACAGACCACATCCACGTCGTAAACCAACTGAAGAAGTGCAGAGAATATAATATTCCACTCTGCGTCGCATTCGTCTCAGTGCAAACTCAGGCAGTACTGACCTCGCTTCAAGAACAGAGGATAGAAGATGTGTACATTGAAATCTTGAAGGAAATCTATACTAACAGCTCGATGACAGTTCACCTACACAAAGAAAGCAACATAACCAACATCAGGAGAGGAATACGAATATCTCCCAAGCCGTTTAACTGCAGCACTCGAAAGCATATTCCGACGACTGACTTAAAAAAACAGATGCTTGAGGATATTTTAGTCATCTTCACTTCACCGATGACATACGCATATGTGCTAATACACCACATGAACTACAACAAATGCTACAGGAATTAGATGATGAAAGTGAAAATCAGGGTCTGAAGATGAACAAGTCAAAGACAAAGGTGATGATGGAAAATGGCACATCAATATATGTCAATAACACCAAGATCGAGAACATGGAAAGGTACATCTACCGGGACAGAGATACAACACCAGAGACAAAAACCAAGATAAGGAGATTCAAAGAAGAATCATGGCTGGATGGACAGCATTCGCAAACACCGCGACATATTCAAGGGTAATATTGGGGCATGCTTGAAGAGACTACAACTACCGGGTACATCTCAGCAATAACATAGTGTGTAAAACATGGGCAGTCACCACCCAAGCAAAGAACAAGCTAGCAGACACACAAACAAAGATGAAAGGAAGGAGCATGTTAAACAACATGTTAAACATTACATACCAGGACAAAAAACATCTGATCTGGGTAAGAGAAAAGACAAAGTTACAAAGTTCACAAACGTGATTGACAGCGGAAGTGGACCTGGGCAGGGCCGGGCAGAGCATGTCAGCAAAATACGAGATAACCAATGGACACTGCGTATCACCACCTGGAAACCCTACAAAAGGAAGAGACCTAGAGGAAGGCCAGCGAGATAGTGGAGAGACGAACTAGATGACTACTGGAAGGGTAACATCTGGCAGAGGATAGCGCAAGATAGACAGATGTGGAAGCAGCATGCTGAGGCCTTCGCCCAACCATGGGACACTACGGCTGCACAATGATGATGATACAAATGTATTATATACATATAATATGTGTATATACATATGTATATACGTATATACATGTATATATATATATGTATATATATATATATATATACACATATATGTATATAACTTCTAGATGAATAGAACCAAACAATTGCCTTTTGGTTCCATTTAAATCTGTATATTATCTCCTCTGCCACCAAATGCAGCCTTGAAGCACATGGTCAGAGAGGAGTTTGCATTATATAATCATCCAATACGCTGTCACTAATACGAGTAATTGTTCAAGAAGTCCCCTAGCTTATCTTTCTGTTTACATTTTACCATTTCAGAGGCCAATTCTTGCATAGTATTTGTCAAGTTTTGTCAATGTATTGCAGATTTAACATTGTATTGGTATCCAGGATACCAATACAATGTTAAATCTGCCATTGCCTGAAACAAATAAAACATTATTAATTAATATCAAAATACCTTCATACTTGAGCAGAAATCATCAAGAGTGGTGACTGTGTGCCCTACATGTTGACCAGTTCCTTTGCAAAGACAAAGTGAGCACACACCAGTTGCACAGGGCGTGCAGTACATATCAGCGATTTTTCCCGGATGCACACCACAGAATTCCTTCCTCTCTTTCTCATCTTCTTCCCGGAGCAGTTGCTGTTGATATTCACTGACAATATTCCGCAGGATGACGTTTACTTGAAATGGCTTGGTGACAGTAGAACTTCTACACATGGGAGCATCCAGCAGGGACCATCAACACTGACACACCAGTAGGGACCATCAACACTGACACAACAACAGGGACCATCAACACTGACACAACAGCAGGGACCAGCAACACTGACACACCAGCAGGGACCATCAACACTGACACACCAGCAGGGACCATCAACACTGACACACCAGTAGGGACCATCAACACTGACACACCAGTAGGGACCATCAACACTGACAGACCAGCAGGGACCATCAACACTGACACACCAGCAGGGACCACCAACACTGACACACCAGTAGTGACCATCAACACTGACACACCAGCAGGGACCATCAACACTGACACACCAGCAGGGACCACCAACACTGACACACCAGCAGGGACCATCAACACTGACTCACAAGTAGGGACCATCAACACTGACACACCAGTAGGGACCATCAACACTGACACACCAGTAGGGACCATCAACACTGACACACCAGTAGTGACCATCAACAATGACACACCAGTAGGGACCATCAACAATGACACACCAGTAGGGACCATCAACAATGACACACCAGTAGGGACCATCAACGCTGACACACCAGCAGGGACCATCAACAGACACACCAGAGCAGACCATCAACACTGACACACCAACAGGAACCGTTAACAATAACACACCAGCAGGGACCATCAACACTGACACATCAGTAGGGTAGGGACCATCAACACTGACACACCAGCAGGGACCATCAACACTGACACACCAGTAGGAACCATAAACACTGACACAACAGCAGGGACCATCAACACTGACACACCAGCAGGGACCATCAACACTGACACACCAGCAGGGACCATCAACACTGACACACCAGCAGGGACCATCAACACTGACACACCAGCAGGGACCATCAACACTGACACACCAGCAGGGACCATCAACACTGACACACCAGTAGGGACCATCAACACTGAAACACCAGTAGGGATCACCAATACTGACACACCAGCAGGGACCATCAACACTGACACACCAGCAGGGACCATCAACACTGACACACGAGTAGGGACCATCAACACTGACACACCAGTAGGGACCATCAACACTGACACAGCAGCAGGGACCATCAACACTGACACACCAGCAGGGACCATCAACACTGACACACCAGCAGGGACCATCAACACTGACACACCAGTAGGGACCATCAACATTGACACACCAGTAGGGACCATCAACACTGACACACCAGCAGGGACCACCAACACTGACACACCAGCAGGGACCATCAACACTGACACACCAGTAGGGACCACCAACACTAACACACCAGCAGGGACCATCAACACTGACACATCAGTAGGGTAGGGACCATCAACACTGACACACCAGCAGGGACCATCAACACTGACACACCAGTAGGGACCATCAACACTGACACAACAGCAGGGACCATCAACACTGACACAACAGCAGGGACCAGCAACACTGACACACCAGCAGGGACCATCAACACTGACACACCAGCAGGGACCATCAACACTGACACACCAGTAGGGACCATCAACACTGACACACCAGTAGGGACCATCAACACTGACAGACCAGCAGGGACCATCAACACTGACACACCAGTAGTGACCATCAACACTGACACACCAGTAGGGACCACCAACACTGACACACCAGTAGGGACCATCAACACTGACAGACCAGCAGCGACCATCAACACTGACACACCAGTAGGGACCATCAACAGTTACACACCAGCAGGGACCACCAACACTGACACACCAGCAGGGACCATCAACACTGACACACCAGCAGGAACCGTTAACATTGACACACCAGTAGTGACCATCAACACAGACACACCAGTAGGGACCATTAACATTGACACACCAGTAGGGACCATCAACACTGACACACCAGCAGGGACCATCAACACTGACACACCAGCAGGGACCACCAACACTGACTCACCAGTAGGGACCATCAACACTGACACACCAGTAGGGACCATCAACACTGACACACCAGTAGGGACCATCAACACTGACACACCAGTAGGGACCATCAACACTGACACACCAGTAGTGACCATCACCAATGACACACCAGTAGGGACCATCAACAATGACACACCAGTAGGGACCATCAACAATGACACACCAGTAGGGACCATCAACGCTGACACACCAGCAGGGACCATCAACACTGACACACCAGCAGGGACCATCAACAGACACACCAGAGCAGACCATCAACACTGACACACCAACAGGAACCGTTAACACTAACACACCAGCAGGGAACATCAACACTGACACATCAGTAGGGTAGGGACCATCAACACTGACACACCAGCAGGGACCATCAACACTGACACACCAGTAGGGACCATCAACACTGACACTACAGCAGGGACCATCAACACTGACACACCAGCAGGGACCATCAACACTGACACACCAGCAGGGACCATCAACACTGACACACCAGCAGGGACCATCAACACTGACACACCAGCAGGGACCATCAACACTAACACACCAGCAGGGACCATCAACACTGACACACCAGTAGGGATCATCAACACTGACACACCAGCAGGGACCATCAACACTGACACACCAGAGGGGACCATCAACACTGACACACCAGCAGGGACCATCAACACTGACACACCAGTAGTGACCATTAACACTGACACACCAGTAGTGACCATTAACACTGACATACCAGTAGGGACCATCAACACTGACACACCAGTAGGGACCATCAACAGTTACACACCAGCAGGGACCACCAACACTGACACACCAGCAGGGACCATCAACACTGACACACGAGCAGGAACCGTTAACATTGACACACCAGTAGTGACCATCAACACAGACACACCAGTAGGGACCATCAACATTGACACACCAGTAGGGACCATCAACACTGACACACCAGCAGGGACCATCAACACTGACACACCAGCAGGGACCACCAACACTGACTCACCAGTAGGGACCATCAACACTGACACACCAGCAGGGACCATCAACACTGACACACCAGCAGGGACCATCAACACTGACACACGAGTAGGGACCATCAACACTGACACACCAGTAGGGACCATCAACACTGACACAGCAGCAGGGACCATCAACACTGACACACCAGCAGGGACCATCAACACTGACACACCAGCAGGGACCATCAACACTGACACACCAGTAGGGACCATCAACATTGACACACCAGTAGGGACCATCAACACTGACACACCAGCAGGGACCACCAACACTGACACACCAGCAGGGACCATCAACACTGACACACCAGTAGGGACCACCAACACTAACACACCAGCAGGGACCATCAACACTGACACATCAGTAGGGTAGGGACCATCAACACTGACACACCAGCAGGGACCATCAACACTGACACACCAGTAGGGACCATCAACACTGACACAACAGCAGGGACCATCAACACTGACACAACAGCAGGGACCAGCAACACTGACACACCAGCAGGGACCATCAACACTGACACACCAGCAGGGACCATCAACACTGACACACCAGTAGGGACCATCAACACTGACACACCAGTAGGGACCATCAACACTGACAGACCAGCAGGGACCATCAACACTGACACACCAGTAGTGACCATCAACACTGACACACCAGTAGGGACCACCAACACTGACACACCAGTAGGGACCATCAACACTGACAGACCAGCAGCGACCATCAACACTGACACACCAGTAGGGACCATCAACAGTTACACACCAGCAGGGACCACCAACACTGACACACCAGCAGGGACCATCAACACTGACACACCAGCAGGAACCGTTAACATTGACACACCAGTAGTGACCATCAACACAGACACACCAGTAGGGACCATTAACATTGACACACCAGTAGGGACCATCAACACTGACACACCAGCAGGGACCATCAACACTGACACACCAGCAGGGACCACCAACACTGACTCACCAGTAGGGACCATCAACACTGACACACCAGTAGGGACCATCAACACTGACACACCAGTAGGGACCATCAACACTGACACACCAGTAGGGACCATCAACACTGACACACCAGTAGTGACCATCACCAATGACACACCAGTAGGGACCATCAACAATGACACACCAGTAGGGACCATCAACAATGACACACCAGTAGGGACCATCAACGCTGACACACCAGCAGGGACCATCAACACTGACACACCAGCAGGGACCATCAACAGACACACCAGAGCAGACCATCAACACTGACACACCAACAGGAACCGTTAACACTAACACACCAGCAGGGAACATCAACACTGACACATCAGTAGGGTAGGGACCATCAACACTGACACACCAGCAGGGACCATCAACACTGACACACCAGTAGGGACCATCAACACTGACACTACAGCAGGGACCATCAACACTGACACACCAGCAGGGACCATCAACACTGACACACCAGCAGGGACCATCAACACTGACACACCAGCAGGGACCATCAACACTGACACACCAGCAGGGACCATCAACACTAACACACCAGCAGGGACCATCAACACTGACACACCAGTAGGGATCATCAACACTGACACACCAGCAGGGACCATCAACACTGACACACCAGAGGGGACCATCAACACTGACACACCAGCAGGGACCATCAACACTGACACACCAGTAGTGACCATTAACACTGACACACCAGTAGTGACCATTAACACTGACATACCAGTAGGGACCATCAACACTGACACACCAGTAGGGACCATCAACAGTTACACACCAGCAGGGACCACCAACACTGACACACCAGCAGGGACCATCAACACTGACACACGAGCAGGAACCGTTAACATTGACACACCAGTAGTGACCATCAACACAGACACACCAGTAGGGACCATCAACATTGACACACCAGTAGGGACCATCAACACTGACACACCAGCAGGGACCATCAACACTGACACACCAGCAGGGACCACCAACACTGACTCACCAGTAGGGACCATCAACACTGACACACCAGTAGGGACCATCAACACTGACACACCAGTAGGGACCATCAACACTGACACACCAGTAGGGACCATCAACACTGACACACCAGTAGTGACCATCACCAATGACACACCAGTAGGGACCATCAACAATGACACACCAGTAGGGACCATCAACAATGACACACCAGTAGGGACCATCAACGCTGACACACCAGCAGGGACCATCAACACTGACACACCAGCAGGGACCATCAACAGACACACCAGAGCAGACCATCAACACTGACACACCAACAGGAACCGTTAACACTAACACACCAGCAGGGACCATCAACACTGACACATCAGTAGGGTAGGGACCATCAACACTGACACATCAGTAGGGTAGGGACCATCAACACTGACACACCAGCAGGGACCATCAACACTGACACACCAGTAGGGACCATCAACACTGACACTACAGCAGGGACCATCAACACTGACACACCAGCAGGGACCATCAACACTGACACACCAGCAGGGACCATCAACACTGACACACCAGCAGGGACCATCAACACTGACACACCAGCAGGGACCATCAACACTAACACACCAGCAGGGACCATCAACACTGACACACCAGTAGGGATAATCAACACTGACACACCAGCAGGGACCATCAACACTGACACACCAGAGGGGACCATCAACACTGACACACCAGTAGTGACCATTAACACTGACACACCAGTAGTGACCATTAACACTGACATACCAGCAGAGCAGACCATCAACAGTGGCACACCAACAGGGACCATCAACACTGACACACCAGTAGTGACCATTAACACTGACATACCAGCAGAGCAGACCATCAACGCTGACACACCAACAGGGACCATCAACACTGACACACCAGTAGTGACCATTAACACTGACATACCAGCAGAGCAGACCATCAACGCTGACACACCAGCAGGGACCATCAACGCTGACACACCAGCAGGGACCATCAACACTGACACACCAGCAGGGACCATCAACACTGACACACCAGTAGGGACCACCAACACTAACACACCAGCAGGGACCATCAACACTGACACATCAGTAGGATAGGGACCATCAACACTGACATACCAGCAGGGACCATCAACACTGACACACCAGTAGGGACCATCAACACTGACACAACAGCAGGGACCATCAACACTGACACAACAGCAGGGACCAGCAACACTGACACACCAGCAGGGACCATCAACACTGACACACCAGCAGGGACCATCAAAACTGACACACCAGTAGGGACCATCAACACTGACACACCACCAGTAGGGACCATCAACACTGACAGACCAGCAGGGACCATCAACACTGACACACCAGCAGGTACCACCAACACTGACACACCAGTAGTGACCATCAACACTGACACACCAGCAGGGACCATCAACACTGACACACCAGCAGGGACCATCAACACTGACTCACCAGTAGGGACCATCAACACTGACACACCAGTAGGGACCATCAACACTGACACACCAGTAGGGACCATCAACACTGACACACCAGTAGTGACCATCAACAATGACACACCAGTAGGGACCATCAACAATGACACACCAGTAGGGACCATCAACAATGACACACCAGTAGGGACCATCAACGCAGACACACCAGCAGGGACCATCAACAGACACACCAGAGCAGACCATCAACACTGACACACCAACAGGAACCGTTAACACTAACACACCAGCAGGGACCATCAACACTGACACATCAGTAGGGTAGGGACCATCAACACTGACACACCAGCAGGGACCATCAACACTGACACACCAGTAGGGACCATCAACACTGACACAACAGCAGGGACCATCAACACTGACACACCAGCAGGGACCATCAACACTGACACACCAGCAGGGACCATCAACACTGACACACCAGCAGGGACCATCAACACTGACACACCAGCAGGGACCATCAACACTGACACACCAGCAGGGACCATCAACACTGACACACCAGTAGGGACCATCAACACTGAAGCACCAGTAGGGACCACCAACACTGACACACCAGCAGGGACCATCAACACTGACACACCAGCAGGGACCATCAACACTGACACACGAGTAGGGACCATCAACACTGACACACCAGTAGGGACCATCAACACTGACACAGCAGCAGGGACCATCAATACTGACACACCAGCAGGGACCATCAACACTGACACACCAGCAGGGACCATCAACACTGACACACCAGTAGGGACCATGAACATTGACACACCAGTAGGGACCATCAACACTGACACACCAGCAGGAACCACCAACACTGACACACCAGCAGGGACCACCAACACTGACACACCAGCAGGGACCATCAACACTGACACACCAATAGGGACCACCAACACTAACACACAAGCAGGGACCATCAACACTGACACATCAGTAGGGTAGGGACCATCAACACTGCCACACCAGCAGGGACCATCAACACTGACACACCAGTAGGGACCATCAACACTGACACAACAGCAGGGACCATCAACACTGACACAACAGCAGGGACCAGCAACACTGACACACCAGCAGGGACCATCAACACTGCCACACCAGCAGGGACCATCAACACTGACACACCAGTAGGGACCATCAACACTGACACACCAGTAGGGACCATCAACACTGACAGACCAGCAGGGACCATCAACACTGACACACCAGTAGTGACCATCAACACTGACACACCAGTAGGGACCACCAACCCTGACACACCAGTAGGGACCATCAACACTGACAGACCAGCAGGGACCATCAACACTGACACACCAGTAGGGACCATCAACAGTTACACACCAGCAGGGACCACCAACACTGACACACCAGCAGGGACCATCAACACTGACACACCAGAGGGGACCATCAACACTGACACACCAGCAGGGACCATCAACACTGACACACCAGTAGTGACCATTAACACTGACACACCAGTAGTGACCATTAACACTGACATACCAGCAGAGCAGACCATCAACGGTGGCACACCAACAGGGACCATCAACACTGACACACCAGTAGTGACCATTAACACTGACATACCAGCAGAGCAGACCATCAACGCTGACACACCAACAGGGACCATCAACACTGACACACCAGTAGTGACCATTAACACTGACATACCAGCAGAGCAGACCATCAACGCTGACACACCAGCAGGGACCATCAACGCTGACACACCAGCAGGGACCATCAACACTGACACACCAGCAGGGACCATCAACACTGACACACCAGTAGGGACCACCAACACTAACACACCAGCAGGGACCATCAACACTGACACATCAGTAGGGTAGGGACCATCAACACTGACACACCAGCAGGGACCATCAACACTGACACACCAGTAGGGACCATCAACACTGACACAACAGCAGGGACCATCAACACTGACACAACAGCAGGGACCAGCAACACTGACACACCAGCAGGGACCATCAACACTGACACACCAGCAGGGACCATCAACACTGACACACCAGTAAGGACCATCAACACTGACACACCAGTAGGGACCATCAACACTGACAGACCAGCAGGGACCATCAACAGTGACACACCAGTAGGGAACATCAAAACTGACTCACCAGTAGGGACCATAAACACGGACACACCAGTAGTGACCATTAACACTGACACACCAGCAGGGACCATCAACACTGACACACCAGTAGGGACCATCAACACTGACACACCAGAAGGGACCATCAACACTGACACACCAGCAGGGGCCATCAACACTGACACACCAGTAGTGACCATTAACACTGACATACCAGCAGAGCAGACCATCAACGCTGACACACCAACAGGGACCATCAACACTGACACACCAGTAGTGACCATTAACACTGACATACCAGCAGAGCAGACCATCAACGCTGGCACAGCAGCAGGGACCATCAATACTGACACACCAGCAGGGACCATCAACACTGACACACCAGCAGGGACCATCAACACTGACACACCAGTAGGGACCATGAACATTGACACACCAGTAGGGACCATCAACACTGACACACCAGCAGGAACCACCAACACTGACACACCAGCAGGGACCACCAACACTGACACACCAGCAGGGACCATCAACACTGACACACCAATAGGGACCACCAACACTAACACACAAGCAGGGACCATCAACACTGACACATCAGTAGGGTAGGGACCATCAACACTGCCACACCAGCAGGGACCATCAACACTGACACACCAGTAGGGACCATCAACACTGACACAACAGCAGGGACCATCAACACTGACACAACAGCAGGGACCAGCAACACTGACACACCAGCAGGGACCATCAACACTGCCACACCAGCAGGGACCATCAACACTGACACACCAGTAGGGACCATCAACACTGACACACCAGTAGGGACCATCAACACTGACAGACCAGCAGGGACCATCAACACTGACACACCAGTAGTGACCATCAACACTGACACACCAGTAGGGACCACCAACCCTGACACACCAGTAGGGACCATCAACACTGACAGACCAGCAGGGACCATCAACACTGACACACCAGTAGGGACCATCAACAGTTACACACCAGCAGGGACCACCAACACTGACACACCAGCAGGGACCATCAACACTGACACACCAGAGGGGACCATCAACACTGACACACCAGCAGGGACCATCAACACTGACACACCAGTAGTGACCATTAACACTGACACACCAGTAGTGACCATTAACACTGACATACCAGCAGAGCAGACCATCAACGGTGGCACACCAACAGGGACCATCAACACTGACACACCAGTAGTGACCATTAACACTGACATACCAGCAGAGCAGACCATCAACGCTGACACACCAACAGGGACCATCAACACTGACACACCAGTAGTGACCATTAACACTGACATACCAGCAGAGCAGACCATCAACGCTGACACACCAGCAGGGACCATCAACGCTGACACACCAGCAGGGACCATCAACACTGACACACCAGCAGGGACCATCAACACTGACACACCAGTAGGGACCACCAACACTAACACACCAGCAGGGACCATCAACACTGACACATCAGTAGGGTAGGGACCATCAACACTGACACACCAGCAGGGACCATCAACACTGACACACCAGTAGGGACCATCAACACTGACACAACAGCAGGGACCATCAACACTGACACAACAGCAGGGACCAGCAACACTGACACACCAGCAGGGACCATCAACACTGACACACCAGCAGGGACCATCAACACTGACACACCAGTAAGGACCATCAACACTGACACACCAGTAGGGACCATCAACACTGACAGACCAGCAGGGACCATCAACAGTGACACACCAGTAGGGACCATCAAAACTGACTCACCAGTAGGGACCATAAACACTGACACACCAGTAGTGACCATTAACACTGACACACCAGCAGGGACCATCAACACTGACACACCAGTAGGGACCATCAACACTGACACACCAGAAGGGACCATCAACACTGACACACCAGCAGGGGCCATCAACACTGACACACCAGTAGTGACCATTAACACTGACATACCAGCAGAGCAGACCATCAACGCTGACACACCAACAGGGACCATCAACACTGACACACCAGTAGTGACCATTAACACTGACATACCAGCAGAGCAGACCATCAACGCTGGCACACCAGCAGGGACTATCAACACTGACACACTAGTAGGGACCATCAACGCTGACACACCAGCAGGGACCATCAACACTGACACACCAGTAGGGACCATCAACACTGACACACCAGTAGGGACCATAACCAAACTAAGTATTGCCAGACTTGCCAGAGCCAGGGGGGGAGGGTCGTGAGGGTATGGGTTCCTGTAGCGATGATGACCTCCTCCAGGTCTGCTGCGATCTTGTTCTTCTTCCTCCATCGCCAGATGCTTCCTAAAATCCGGGTGCAGTTCTCTTGGCCTGGGCTTGGCACCGGTGCTGCTGTTCTGGGCACCCAGGTTTCTTCTGACTTGCATCCTCTCTTGACATTTAAACCATAAAATACAGGTGCAGGTCTCACAACCTGGGGGTTTCATATCCGTATTTTCACACTGCTCGATTTGATCTGGGTTCTCTAAATTGAGTGGCAGATGCTTTACTTACTGACCTACTGCACTATACACAATAGTTATTACAAAATGCCAACATTGGCTAGAGAGTAAATATACTCATGATTACGTAGTACTGTTAGTTGATAGCCACTTATGCATTGATCGTATTCCAACAAGTTTGATACTACTAACTAACCTTTGGATAATGTTGTGTGATTAGACCACTAGAGAGTTGTACAAGGTATGAGCTGAAATGGTGTTGTATTACAGAAGGCTATTCTTTAACCTGCATGGGGTGCTAGTCTCTGACGCTGAACTGAACATGCTCACTTGACATAACTTAGTATCAAGACAATACGAAACATGGTGGCAGTGTACGGGATGTGATGATAAATTGTCTACACACGAGATGTGTAATTAGCACGTAACACTACTGTTTGAATAGTTGACCCAATGCTACAAGATAGAATACTGACACACAAACATAACTACTGAAAGTCCGAAATCTAACCCTAGTGAAATGTGTGGACATATGCAAGGCTTCTTAAAACGTAGCATCCCAGAACAGAGGACTTCATCCAAAGGTCACCATGACAAGATCAAACTTCAAAAACCGAAAAGTTAGAATCAAACAAAACAAAGGGCACATGAAGCCTAGGAAACAGTGCAAGTTTTGTGGAGGTGAACACAAGCTTAGAAAGGAAGAGTGCCCTGTATATACACAGACATGTTGGAAATGTGGAGAGAGGAATCACTTTGCATGCTGCTGTGCATCACTGAAACACAGCACTCAGAACAAATTGGTCCATCAAGTTGCAGAAGAAACATCCTCAGAGGGAAAATGGGTAAATGTAGTGAACGCGTCTCAAGCCAAAGAAGTGCGATGTCGCATGGTTGTTGGATGAGAAGATGTCGTATTTCAAAATGACACAGGATCTAGTGCCAACCTGATACCTGTTCGCTATGCCGATGGAACTCTCAAACCAACTAATTGTTGGCCTACACTACGAATGTGGAACCATTCTCAACTTTCCCCACTGGGAGTATGCAGGAAGAACATGCCAAATAACTACTGCCAACGGGACGACGTACAGAAGAACCGCCAGCTCATCAGGGCAACACTGAGATCAAGATGGGAGCAACACTTGTGCTGCCTGACACTCCACAACAGAAGTCTTTTGACAGCGCTGAGTGATTTCCGTCGAATTCAATGTCATTTATCTTTATCGTCTTCTAAAACAATATCAGTTGCTCTGATTAATAATCGACTGAACTATTGTAACTCACTTCTAAATAACATTGCCAAAGCAGACTTATCTAAACTCCAACATGTACAGAATTGTTTAGCACGCATGGTACTTAAGGCCCCCCATTTTTCATCATCACTACCGCTACAAAAACAGTTTCCAGTCGTATACGGAATTAAATTAAATTGGCTACTGTTATATATCATACATTTTCTACTCAACAACCGATATACTTAATCTGCTACATTTCTCTGATATTTCTATGACTCTTAAATCATCCATTTCTAAACAACTTTTTGTTCCTAAAACTAAGCTAAATATTGGCAAACGTGGTTTCTCCTTGGCTGCGCCAACAATATTGAATATCAACTCCCTATTACAATTAAATCTCCGGAAACTGTAGATACCCTTCATAAAAAAGAAAACATATTTGTTGAAATTGCTTTTCCACATAAACGTTTGGTGGTTCCATGCTCCAATGGCAACTTTTGCGTGTCCCTATGAATGACTAACCAAATGATTTTGTTTGTTGAACCCCTGAGCTTGACTTTGTTAAGGATATAGGCACTACAGAAGTTGTACAATGATTATTATTAGTGTTAGTAAAATGGGTTGAAGCCAAATACCTATCAGATCTTGTGTGTCCGTACAAACCTGCGAGAGCATTGCATTCTGCGAACAATAACTTATTAACGGTTGTGCGGACACAATTGTATTTTAGGATTTTAATGTATAAAAAACGCCATGAACAATTTGAAATTGGATGTGGCGCTATATTAAATAAAACATATTATTATTATATTAGGTGGTATTACCAAATAGCCATACACTTATTAACTACATGAATGAAATGCCACATACCTATTTCCTGTTCGAATGCACCGACGAGTTTACCCACTGCTGAGCTGAATGAGGAAGCTCTTGTTTTAAATGTGTCCTCCAAGTTGATCTTCATTTGTTGAGCCAAAGAAAGTTGTGTCTGCATGTCTGCTACTCTATGAGTATAATCATAAACATGTCGCTTAGAATCAGTAGTTACAGGGTTCAAGCTAAACAAACACCAGTTTGAGTTAAGTTATTAAAATTACATATATCTGCACTGACATCCATTAAAATGAAATACATGAGCTGCTGATTCTGATCTATACCTTCAACAGCAGCATGTATTTTATATTTAACCCTTACTTGTTTCAATCTAATGTGCAAACAGTCAAAGTGTTCCATCATAACTGTTCCATCATTGTTAAGTTCATGTGTTCTACTGTCTTTCACTTCTATCTTTCAAAAGTGTAAATTATGCTTACATTAATATTTGCTTATGGCCTTGTCTTTAGGGTCATGAATACTTTTAGTTGCTCTCTTCTGAAATCTTTCTATAGACCTATACAGATGACTTTCATGGAATAGAATCTCTAAATATATATACCATTATTCTAAACCCAACAACAACAAACCTGCTCCATAGTTGATATTACTGACGAATTGATCTTAAATTCAAATCAGTTTTTAATTTAGATTCTAGATGCCATCAGTTACAGCAATGCAACATTTGAACTACAAATGGAGACCGTGGCATGTTCCGAGAATTTGAAGTCAGAAAACATATTTCAGACGGTTAAATTACATGAAGTCACGCTTGAAACAACAGTACACTGTTACAAGCTGAAGAGAAGTTAAGACGTAATCCGAAAACAGAATGCTTAGCTTATTTGGTGGAGTCTTGATTAGTAAAGTTCACTGTCAAATAATTTGATTAGTAACGTTCACTGTCATTCAATAATATTCATCCAATGTACAAATATTATTGGACTTTGGTGCTAAATTCAGTACCATCTCTGTAAGAACTTACGTACATTTTGTAACATCAAAGCATAATTGTGATGATGGTTCTCTTTTCATTGGATAATACCCAAGGATAACATACATCAAAAGCACTGCATGCTATCAGATAAATACACACAGCTATTAGCAATGTATTTGTGGGATTCCTTCATGTGGAAATTGCAACTGTTTCAATAGAACAAACTCATAATTTTTTTTAAGAAATGAACTTATTTTGGAGCATAGCTTTTGAAACATGACGTTTTGACCCATCACCAGTACGCAACCAAGACATATAGCTGATTGATCGAAACATCGTTTGTTTCAAAAGCTATGATCCAAAGTAAGTTAATTTCATACAAAATAATCAAATCTTGGAGCCATGAAAAATATTTTCCATATCAAAATATATTCCATATCAATATCTTTACTAAATAAATAAATTTGATTTTTTTCTGAATTTGTAAATAAATGGCAGCAAAATTATGGTATGGGTCTATTTCAATAGTTTCTTCATATTTTATGCAAGTTCTGTATTTACATTAAAGGGCACAATGGTTGACATGCTCCTTATGTTGTATCACTTGGAGGGGAACAAAAGTATACTTCCTTATTAAAAACCTTGATCACTATGATACCAGATACCCAGAGTATAATCATTTTATGTACTCACTTGATATTGTAGTCACCTAGTCTTGTCTTCAGTTCCTGTAATATCCTTGTGCCTGTAGCTATCTTACACACTGTCGAGGAGGGAACCCCTGATGACTGAGCAGATTGACAGAGCTGGCGAATGCCCTGTTGATGATGTTGGAATTCCCCAGGTGGTGGTATCTTGTTAGCCTCTATAGCCATTGATTTAAGAACGTCATCACGCGACTTGTACAACCTATCAACGACTCTTTGGCAATCTGCTCTGACCTTGTTGGCATGTTCATTGTGACATTCCTGCAACGGATGTTTATTATATATCTATCAAATGTCAAAGTAGATGTCCAGAGATAAAATGGAGGGCCAGAGGAGGTATATGTGTGGGACAATTCTCCAAGAAGAAACTATAGATAAACGCTACAAAGAAGAAGCCTCCTTTCATTACACGCAAATACATTTAGTAAATAATGTGGATTCTAATTCTAGCTAATTCGACACACCTATAGACTGTCGTATACGTATTGCTTCCTTTAATGCGAGAAGCATACGGAACAGTTCACTTGATTTGATTAACATTTTAACTGCATGTGATATACTTGCTGTGCAAGAACATTGGCTTCCCAAACAGAGCCTTTCATATATTAATTCTTTGCACTCTGACTTCAGTGCTAGGGGCATTAGCTCCATCGATTATGGTGATGGCTTCAGTGGTCGTCCTCACGGTGGTCTTTGTTTTTTATGGCGAAGATCACTTGACCCATCCATCGAAATTTTGGTTTATGACGATGAGAAAAGACTTCTTGGTCTAAAAATCACTACTTTTAATGCCACAATTCTTGTTCTTAATGTATATCTACCATATCAGAGCGATGATAATGTTGATGAATATCAAGCTATTTTAGGCAAGATCCAAGCCATAACTGACTCATTTGATTCAAGTAATATTTTTATTGTTGGAGACTTTAATGCTGATTTAATCAAGACTAGCTTATTTTCACCATTTCTAAATTCTTTTATTAGTGAATGCCACTTTATCCCAAGTGACATTAAGTATCTTCCCCCTGATTCGTTTACATATGTTAGTGACGCCCATGGCTCTAGGAGCTGGCTGGATCATGTGCTTTGCACCCACTCCAGTCACTCATCTGTCTCTGATATGGTAATTAATTATGACTGTGTCTCTTCGGATCATTTTCCTCTATCGTTTACCATTTCTATCAAATTACTACCCACTTCTGAATCATCCACTACGCAACAAACTTGTAAGCCCAGTCCCATGTGGGATTGTGCTTCCTCCCATGACCTTCTCAACTATTACAACAATTCTGGTTCTCTTTTATCCGGCATTGACGTACCACATGCTGCTCTAAGTTGTACCAATCCTAACTGCCATGATGTAGCCCATCAGCTGCTCTTGTGCAAATTTTATAATGATATCATACATTCTCTTACGGATGCTTCCGATGTCATTCCTACTAAAACGTATAACACATCCCGAAAATTCAATGTTCCTGGTTGGAACGACCTAGTCAGGGACTCTCATCAAGCTGCCAGAGAAACTTTTCTCATCTGGCGGTCTGCTGGGAGTCCGAGACATGGTTCTTTGTATGACTTAATGAAAATTAAACGTGCCCAGTTTAAACGCAACAAAAGACATTGCGAAAAAAATGCTGAATCTCTTAAAGCGGAGCGACTAGCTTCCAATCTGAGCAGCCATGATTTTAAAAACTTTTGGAAGGGCATCAAACAAGCAAACAATGCCAGGTTACCTAACCCCAGTAATGTTGGAGGTGCCTGTGGTGCTGAAAACGTCAGAAATATGTGGCTTCAACATTACCAATCACTGCTTAACTCTGTACCCGAGTCTACTGTTCACATTCATAAGATTGACATGTATTGTAGCAATATTCAACTTAGCGACAATATGGTTGTTAAAGTTAAAGAACTACAAGAATTAATAATTGCTATGCCTGTTGGTAAAGCCTGTGGCTATGACCATATCAGTAATGAACATTTTAAGTATGCTAACGAAAAACTACATATTCTTATGTCTTTGTTGTATAGCAGTCTGTTAATACATGGTTTTTTACCTGATACTATGATGACAACAATCATAGCTCCTATCATTAAAAATAAATCTGGTGATTTGTCAGACAATAATAACTATAGACCCATTGCCCTTGCCACAGTAGCTAGCAAACTATTTGAATCATTAATATTATCCAGGGCTATCCCATTTCTCATTACATGTGACAATCAATTTGGATTTAAAAAGCATCACTCTACTGAGATGCTCATATTTCTGTTAAAAGAACTTTTTCGAAACTATATTGCTAATGGGTCTTCTATGTATGTTACTATGTTGGATGCCTCCAAAGCCTTCGACAAAGTTAACCACAGCAAGCTATTTGGTAAATTAATTGATCGTGGCTGTCCAGCTTTTATTGTACGCATTCTATACCACTGGTACGGTACCCAACAATTTACCATCAGATGGTGTCAGGGATTTTCTAGCTTTTTTACTGTTTCCAATGGTGTTAAACAGGGTGGAATCCTTTTCCCCCATCTTTTCAATGTGTACATGGACGACTTAAGCGTTAATCTAAACAAATTATATATTGGTTGTCTTTATGCTGGCACCTTAATCAACCACTTGATGTATGCTGATGACCTCTGTATTTTTTCTCCCAGTGTTGCTGGTTTGAGAAAACTTACTGATTGTTGTGCCAAGTATGGCAAATTGTTCAATATTACTTATAATGCCAAGAAGTCCTTTTGTATGGTTATTGACAACCAATCCCAGGACAGGAAATATTTTCATTGTATCCATCTCGATAACCATCCATTACCTTATACTACAAAATGTAAATATCTTGGTCATATAATCAACAATAACCTGACTGATGATGACGACATAGCCAGACAAAAAAGATGCCTTTATGCCCAAGCCAATGTATTAGCTCGAAAATGTTGTCTTTGTAATATTTCTACCAAAATTATTTTATTTCAAGCATACTGTGCTCCTATGTATACTTCTAGTCTTTGGTGCACTTTCAAAAAATATAGCCTCAAAAGCATTACTGTCGCATACAATAATAGCCTCAGAATTTTACTAAACTTACCCTCAAGATGTAGTGCAAGTTTTATGTTTGCCACCAACTATATTAAATCCTTCAATGAACGCATTCGTTCATCAATATTCAGTCTTTTATGTCGTCTTCATCAGTCAGATAATATCCTTTTTATTAATTACCTTCATACCGACATTCATTTTAAGAGCCATTTGTACTCATACTGGAGGTCTTTATTGTACACATGTCATTAGTATTGTATTTATTTTTGAATCATTTTTTTTTTTAATATTTATTTTTACAACTTATTTAATTCATTTCCTCATATATTTAGACATAACTTTTTAAATTTTTACACTTATATTTTTACGTTGATCTCATTGCTTTGATTGTATTATATGTATTGTACTTTTTTTTTTTTTAATTGTATTTTATGTATACATATATGGACGTCTTGTCTGAAATAAACCTTATTAATCATATTGTAAGCACTATCACTTAAAATTAATCTTGGAGTCATGCCTAATATTTTCCGTTATAAATAACCAATTATGCAACATGACATTATCACACAGAAAAAGATTTATTCCTAATTTTGGCAATGTCTCATACAAAAAAAGACATACTCGGGTTTGTGCTTGGTTTTAGAATGCAATATTGCATCAGAGTAAAAATAAGAAACATCAAAACATGCACATTTTATGCAGCGGTCAAACGGAACCAAATGACAATGTTTTGATGTTATGCATCTAGAGGAGTTAATTGAAACTAACCATTGGCAACTACAATCAATATTTTCAAACTACAGAACAGAACCAAACAACTGCCTTTTGTGTCCCTATAAATCTGTAAGTTTTGTCCTGTAGCACACATTTCTGTAATTACAGCCTTGAAATATGCGGTCAGCGAGTAGTCTATATTATATAATCAAGCAGTAGAATGTTACTCTATGACAAACTATTCATAGCGTGTCTCACCTCAATTTTCTGGTTGCATTTTACTATTTCTGAGACCAATCCTTCCACAGTTTCTGTCAACTTTTCACCCTGGTTTCCCATGCATGTTATTTCTTTCTGCAACAGACAAGAATCATATATCAGAATCCGAAATGCTATTAATAACTTCCTGCATTAAACTTTACGACAAGGAAGGGTGTTTGTTCCTCTGTTCTACAGGAAGTCAGCTGCACTGAACATGGGAAAACGTAGCTTTTTCAAACTGTGAACGTTGTTACGAGCTTAATAAAGTAAATAAACACAACTTGGTGGGTGGCACACCATCAATGTAAGTTTAATAATAATTCATGAAATTTGTTGCACTTCAATATTTGAATGCGTACATTTTCCAAAACCCTTTGGTAAGATATGGTATGTTATTACAATTATTTATTTTAAAACAAACCAGCCACTGACCATAAAACGATAATGTATTGTAGAAAATGTGTACAACGCATTGACATTTTGTGGTTGGGAGTTGGCTAGTTTTAAAATAAATGTAATAGCATAACATGTTTAATATAATTCATATATATATCATATTTAATATATTCATAATTTAAACATTCAAAGATGTTATATTGCTTTGGTTATACACAACGGTATGCATAAATACCAAATGTATACAATGTTACACACACACGCACACCTATATATATATATATATATATATATATATATATATATATATATATATATATATATATATATACATACAAGAAGACAACTACTGACAATTGGACAATGGAACATCAGGACTCTCCTCGACCGAGAAGCAGCTAACCGACCAGAAAGACGTACGGCACTAGTAGCAATGGAACTTGCTAAATACAACATCGACATCGCCGCCCTATGTGAAACAAGGTTCTCAGAGTCTGGTAGTCTCAACGACTTGGAATACTCGTTCTTCTCGAGTGGCAAACCCGAAGGAAAAAGAGGGAGGCCAGAGTGGGCTTTGCTATCAAAAAGGACAGAAGCTGACAGAAATGCCACGGCCAGTAAGTGACAGAATCATGACGATGAGACTACCTCTGAGCAAGGACAACTTTACTACAATTATCAGCGTGTTCGCTCCAACAATGACAAACCCAGATGAAAGCAAGGAGGCCTTCTACAACCAGCTGGCAAGTGTGCTCAGTGGCATCCCCCGTACAGACTGCTGATAGGAGATTCAATGCGAGGTTAGGAAGACACAATGACAAGTGGCCCTTGGTCATGGGCAAACATGGAATTGGGAAATGCAACTCCAATGGCGAGCTTCAACTGGCTCTGTGATCAGAGTTTGAACTGATAGTGACAAACACCATGTTCAAGCAGAAGGATGAACACAAGACTGCCTGGATGCATCCTCGTTCTCTTCTTATGATCGACTTCATCATCACAAGGTGTCGGGATAAGATGGACATCCACAGTACCCGAGTCATGCATGGAGCAAACTGCTGGACCGATCACAAGATGCTGAGGTCAAAAGTGGCTTTCAGAATACGACAAAAGCACAACAGACAAGGGACAAGTAAGCCGACCAAGCTAAACACTGCAAAACTAAGTACCACCAGCCATAGGGAGAGTTTTGAGCAGGAGTTGGACAGTGCTCTCGCCCAATGGGAGGAGAAGGAAAACTCAACACCAGACAAGGAATGGGCAGCTCTGCAGCAGGTCGTGTACAACACAGCCAAGACATATCTTGGCAAGCCAGACAGAAAACACCAGGCCTGGTTCGACCTCAACGACCAGGAGCTACAGACTCTTATGAGCAGAAGAGACCAAGCCCACCAGAGAGTGTTGCAAACCAGGAGCACTAGATCCACCACTGCAGCATACAAAGATGCCTGCAGACTGCTACAAAAACGCACCCGTGCACTGTAGTCAAACTGGTGGGAAAGGAAGGCAGTGGAGCTGCAGACAGCTGTTGACAGTAACAACATCAAGGGCTTCTACAATGGACTGAAGGAAGTGTGGAGACCAAAAAAGAAGGGACCTGTTCAACTGAAATCAACAGATGGAATGGAGACCTTCTCTGACAGTAAGAGAGTTGTGGCAAGATGGAGTGAACACTTCCAGAAGGTACTCAACGTCCCTGGCGACATAGATCATGAAGCTCTGGACAACATCCTGCAGCACATTATCAAGACAAGCCTCGATGAGATTCTAGCTATGGATGAGATGGCTAGAGCAAATGCCGGCCCAAAAGATGGCAAAGCACCTGGAGGAGATGGAATTCCTGCAGAAGTATGGAAGCACGGATGAGACAATCTGTTCAGCAGACTGCACCACCTAATCACCAATGCCTGGGAGGTGGGTTCTTTACCACAAGCATGGAAGGATGCCAGCATTGTAACCATCTACAAGAAAGATGATCGAACAGACTGTGGGAACTATAGAGGAATCTCTCTTCTTTCCATAGCTTTCCATAGATCTTCGCCAGGATCCTCCTCAACAGACCATCTACCCACATAACATCACAGGTTGTTCCCGAGACAAAATGTGGCTTCAGAGGTAACCGGAGCACCGTGGATATGATATTTTGTCTCCGACAACTACAAAAGTGGTCGGTCCTGCACTGAGCAGGACCGACCACTGTACATGGTATTTGTCAACTTCAGTAAGAATGTTAGTGTTGGAGGGGAAGTCTCGGAATCGTTCAATGTCACAAATGGGGTCAAGAAAGGTTGTGTACTGGCCCCCACGCTATTCTTCATCTTCCTATCAGCGATGCTCGACGAGGCTTTCCGAGACATGGGGGACGGCGTCTACATACAGTCCAGACAGAGCGCTGACCTATTCAACGTAGCACACTTCAGAGCGAAGACCAATACTTCTCGGGTACTGATGAGAGAGCTACTATTCGCAGATGACAGTGCACTGGTTGCACACTACTTCTATGTTGGGACTACCATACGTGGCAGAACAGCTTGGCCGGATTTATAAGTCACACAACATTCACATGTACCACAAGCCGGCGAACACCCTCCGCTCGATGAAGACAAAACACCCAAAGAACACCAATGTGGAACTATCTATAACATCACGTGTGACATCGACATCAGCCACACATACATAGGTGAAACTAAGAGAACACTCAGCCAGATATTCAAAGAACACACAAACCTGGACAAACCAACAGGAGTAGGAGATCATTGCCGGGCCACAGGACACTCAGTGTCCATGAAGAACACTAAAGTACTGACCCGTGAATCCAACTGGCACAAGACAAAAGTGAAGGAGGCCATATACATCAAACAGAGAACCCCTACCATGAACAGAGATCAGGGATACCATCTGCCTGCCATCTACAATCAAATCATCCCGCCGAAATCTGAGGCAACACACGTGACATCAGTACGTGATCAAGGCCCGTAGACGACGGGTCGAAACGTCGTACTCGCTTCGTCAATAATGCTCCAAAGTAAGTAAATCATACTAAAATCTATAAAGTACTCATGAAAGTACTAACAAAAAGGCTACAGAAGACACCCAATGAAAACCAGCCACGAGAGCAAGCTGGATTCAGAAGCATATACTCAATGACAGACCACATCCACGTCGTAAACCAACTGAAGAAGTGCAGAGAATATAATATTCCACTCTGCGTCGCATTCGTCTCAGTGCAAACTCAGGCAGTACTGACCTCGCTTCAAGAACAGAGGATAGAAGATGTGTACATTGAAATCTTGAAGGAAATCTATACTAACAGCTCGATGACAGTTCACCTACACAAAGAAAGCAACATAACCAACATCAGGAGAGGAATACGAATATCTCCCAAGCCGTTTAACTGCAGCACTCGAAAGCATATTCCGACGACTGACTTAAAAAAACAGATGCTTGAGGATATTTTAGTCATCTTCACTTCACCGATGACATACGCATATGTGCTAATACACCACATGAACTACAACAAATGCTACAGGAATTAGATGATGAAAGTGAAAATCAGGGTCTGAAGATGAACAAGTCAAAGACAAAGGTGATGATGGAAAATGGCACATCAATATATGTCAATAACACCAAGATCGAGAACATGGAAAGGTACATCTACCGGGACAGAGATACAACACCAGAGACAAAAACCAAGATAAGGAGATTCAAAGAAGAATCATGGCTGGATGGACAGCATTCGCAAACACCGCGACATATTCAAGGGTAATATTGGGGCATGCTTGAAGAGACTACAACTACCGGGTACATCTCAGCAATAACATAGTGTGTAAAACATGGGCAGTCACCACCCAAGCAAAGAACAAGCTAGCAGACACACAAACAAAGATGAAAGGAAGGAGCATGTTAAACAACATGTTAAACATTACATACCAGGACAAAAAACATCTGATCTGGGTAAGAGAAAAGACAAAGTTACAAAGTTCACAAACGTGATTGACAGCGGAAGTGGACCTGGGCAGGGCCGGGCAGAGCATGTCAGCAAAATACGAGATAACCAATGGACACTGCGTATCACCACCTGGAAACCCTACAAAAGGAAGAGACCTAGAGGAAGGCCAGCGAGATAGTGGAGAGACGAACTAGATGACTACTGGAAGGGTAACATCTGGCAGAGGATAGCGCAAGATAGACAGATGTGGAAGCAGCATGCTGAGGCCTTCGCCCAACCATGGGACACTACGGCTGCACAATGATGATGATACAAATGTATTATATACATATAATATGTGTATATACATATGTATATACGTATATACATGTATATATATATATGTATATATATATATATATATACACATATATGTATATAACTTCTAGATGAATAGAACC
>CAXHKR010000015.1:27500-33449 GCA_964017155.1 Oasisia sp. SBJ-2009 | reverse complement strand
ACGTTTCCTATTTGTTTTAGAAGTGATGGTTCTGAACCTTCTGGACGAGGGCAGAAGGACGTACTCGTTATGTAGAATATGTATGTTGTCATTAATGAATTGATTGGCTTTACGCAGTACATGCTTTTCATACAAAGCAATGAGAGTGGATTGTTTGAGAGTGGATTGTTTGAAAACAGTTACTTTACTACTGATGTTTACAATGCGCTGCAAATTATTCTTGTCTTTCTGATTGACGTTCCAAAACTCCCACATCAAAAGAAAATGTCAAAACACTCTGGATACAAGACTTTTGTTTTATAAAACATGGAAAAAGGTGCTATCACCGTTAAACGAGCGAAGTTTTCTGAGGCAGTAAAGACGTTACTGACATTTCGTAGATGTGTCACTGCTGTGGCGGTCCCACTTCAACCTATTGTCAATTGTTGTGCCGAGGTATTTATACTCATCAACTGCCTCTACCTTGTTATCGTGGATGACAGTATCAGACTGGCATGGAGGGTATTTTGTAAAATCAATGCACGTGTCTTCGGTTTTTGTTGCGTTCATGCACAAATACCATCTATCGCATCATGCAGTAACGTCGTTTAGCACAGGACCATGGCCAACTTCATCGTTAGACAACAGACTGAGTAAAGCTGTGTAATATGAGAATTTAATAAAATAGGACGGATGCTCCTGCAGTCATTTGTATATAACATGAATAAAAGAGGGGATAAGACACATCCTTGGGGTGAGCCAATGGAAACAACCTTTAGAAGTGGTGTTATTCACTCGAACCTGTTGGGGTCTCCCCACCAAAAATCAAGCACCCATAGCGCCAATTCAGTTTCAAGCTTAAACTCGGAAATTAATTTCTTAAACAACAAGTGAGGCTGCAGCGCATTGAAGGCAGAGCTCATATCCATGTAGAGAACTCTGGCATGGATTCTGGCTTCATCAAGATGAGAAAGTACATAGTTTATTAATGTAGGGACTGCATCCTCCACCCGTCTCCCAGGCCGATATGCAAATTCCAGAGGATCGAAAAAAAGGTATGTAAGGGTCATGATCATGCTTTTGAAATTTTTTTCAAAGCTCTTCATTACATGCGACGTCAACGCTACTGGATGAGATTTCTTGGGGACATGAACGGCAATAGACGTCTTCCACAAGGTAGAAACTTTCTGTAAGCTAAGAGAGGCCTGAAAGATGGAGTGGAAGATACCGGACAACTAAGTGGCACAATTCTTCAAAACCTGACCAGGTATACCACCAGGACAAGGAGCTTTTCGCATATTTGTGCAATGGAATACTCTCAATACATCTGTTTCTTCAATACGTAGTTTACAACCTGTCTTAGTGGAGATTATAATATAAACAATGACAGAACGAACGTAAGCATTTTCTTCATGCGAAACAAATACGAGACGTTTATTGTATCCTGTAGAGAAATGTTTATTGGAGAATGACATATAATTACACAACTACGACAATTCTAATAATGTGCAGATATCAGTACATCATTTCAATAAAACAACTGAAACTGAACGAAATGTACTTTAATACCACACTGTTGTCACATCGACCTGTGCCACGCACCACTAATTACATGTACTGCTGCATCTCTAATAACGATACTAGTTGACAAATGTGCAATCATTTTGTGACCTAGCAATAAACAAATCAGATAATTGTATTACTATATGTTTGAAATAATATATTGTCATAACTCACGAACACATACAGTAACAAGTTACATAAGACTTCTAACTAGTAAATGATACCTCACACGGATGGGACATAAATGCTGGCTTTTGCTACGCAATAAAACGTAGTATTGAACCAATAGTACCACTAATATACACATTTTATATCCGATAGCAACAATGTAATACTAGTGGCTTCACCCTTCTTGCGTACAATTATAATAATATATATTCAATTTATATTAAATAAACTTACTAGCAAACCAAATATTTCTGATATAACACGTCTTTATTTGGCTATGGGGGTGTTAATAAATGGAACTGGCTAACAGAAAAGATGCGTCGACCGGAAGATGACGGTGCTACGTTAGCCGTCTTGCTCAGTGGACACACGATCCGCTTGATGTCGTTCCGGAAGTGAGGACACATGACGAGGTACACCCACATACTGGCCGCGTTGACGGAGCACCACACGGCGCGAGCCACGGAGATGGCTAGCACCAAGTACGACCTAGGAATGACAAAACAAAATACTATTTGCAACTGTCCAGTTAGATCGTAGGCTTACATTCACAATAAAGTAAACACAAATAACATAGCATGATACGTTCTATATTAAAACATTTAGGCCTAGGTGAATTTGTGTCTTGAATTTTAAGTAGTATACATTTTAATAGGTTTCTCATAACTCTTTATGGGTGTTCCTAGTAAAGAAGGGTAACTTTCAATGTAATGTATTTATGTGTCTTGTATTTCAATGAATGTGTGCATGGTTAGACTAATAATACTATTACATCTACTACTACTACTACTACTACTACTACTACTACTACTACTACTACTACTACTACTACTACTACTACTACTACTACTACTACTACTACTACTACTACTACTACTACTACTACTACTACTACTACTACTACTACTACTACTACTACTACTACTACTACTACTACTACTACTACTACTACTACTACTACTACTACTACTACTACTACTACTACTACTACTACTACTACTACTACTACTACTACTACTACTACTTTATAATTACATTGTTATGTTTGATTAAAATAAAGTATCTTAAAGGAAGTGTGCGTCAGTATATTAAATATGTTGTCTTACCGAGGTCGAAAGGATGGTTTAACGAACCAGTTTTGGTTAGTGAAACGTTATGCTTTGTGACGAATCAATTGTTTATCCTCAAACGAATGATAAACATCGAATGTTAATATTCTAAAGCTAGTTCGGCTTCGCCAAAACATTTATGGGTTTTTATTACCTCATAATAAATGTAATTTATATGATATAACATTATAAATAAAATAAATAAATAACTAAGTTAAATAAATAAGTTAAATAAATAAATAAGTTAAATAAGTTAAATCAGATAAATAATTAAGTAAGTAAATAACTAAGTTAAATAAAAAAAATAAGTTATATAAATAAGTTAAATAATAAAAACCTGTTTGTGTCGGCCTTGCCAAAGGTGTACGTCAGCACGATGGCGCTGATTTTCTTGCAGAGCGACGAGACGACAAATAGCACCGACACGATGATTAGTATTGTCGCCAGCTGACGAAGTCTCGCCGCGAACTTCGTCTTCTTCTTCGAGTTGAGCCGCCGGACGACGCATACGTTGAAGTACGTCATACAGAAGAAGGGAACGACACACGACAAGGCAACGTCAGCCCACTGATACGCGACCATCGCCCGGTTGCCAGAGTCCGGCACAAGAACGCACAACTTTGTCCCGTCGTCGTGTTCAACAAAACCGGCGCTTCGGAAACTGTAGAAGTTCTTCAGTACTGACACCGCGACGATAACAACGACAATGAGACGGATCTGGCGGAGTGAAAACAGGGTCTTAAAGCGGTGCGGGAACATGACGGCAACGTAGTGGTTGGCGGCCATTGCTGTGATCACCCAGGCCGTGCAGTCGACGCAGAACCGGCTGACGGTGAGAAACAGCGCACACAGCGTCGGGTGTTTGCTCTCCGGAAAGAAGTTCACGTTCAACCAGTGGGTCATCAATGGACCGGCAAGAACGACGAAGTCGAAGGCAGCCAGCGAGCGGATGTACACGTGGATCGACTTGGTGTAGTAGCTCGTTCTTCCGAAGATGACGAAAACAATTACGTTTCCGATCAATCCTCCAAACAGGGCAAAAGCTTCGACGTACAGCGTAAGGAAACACGTCACTTTGTCTGCCGTTTGAAGACTGCTGTCGCTGGGAGGACAGCTGGGATCGTTGTTGGTTGTGTTCCCATCAGCCATGACACGGAGGAGATGTGTCTCACGGCACACGTTGTGTGACGAATAGCTGACACACCAGCGATCATTGGTAGATAAAGGTCGCAGGACGGTGCGTCACACACGCGCTTCGGCGTGTGACTACTCAATTATCACTGCACGATATTACTAGGAATTCTGCACAGTAATTAGTAAATAGTTCGTAAGCATAGAAACAGTATACTAATATATAATAATATGTCTGCGTCATATAGACTCATTTGAACTTTGAAAGTCGAATCTAAAGACACATCTTTTTAAAGCCGCATTTATTAATTACTTGTAGGTTTTTTTTGTCACAATGAATTTATTTTAACCGTAATTATAGTTTCCCAAACTATTTTAGTGCATTGTTTTAATATATATATATATATATATATATATATATATATATATATATATATATATATATATATATATATATATATATATATATATATGTATGTATTTTTAATTAATTATTTATTTTATATATTTATTTATTGCTGATAAGTTTAGCTTATACACTATGAGTTTTAGAAACTATATTTAATTATTTCTTTATTATCATTTAAACAACTTGACTTTTTAATTGATTAATCATATTTTATACAGTTATATGTTACAAATGTTGTATGTACGCGCCTCTGAGCAGGAACGTTTTCTGGATATACGGTGCTTTATAAATAACAATTATTATTATTAATTATTATTATTATTATTATTATTATTATTATTAGTATTAGTATTAGTATTAGTATTAGTATTAGTATTAGTATTAGTATTAGTATTAGTATTAGTATTAGTATTAGTATTAGTATTAGTATTAGTATTAGTATTAGTATTAGTATTAGTATTAGTATTAGTATTAGTATTAGTATTAGTATTAGTATTAGTATTAGTATTAGTATTAGTATTAGTATTAGTATTAGTATTAGTATTAGTATTAGTATTAGTATTAGTATTAGTATTAGTATTAGTATTAGTATTAGTATTAGTATTAGTATTAGTATTAGTATTAGTATTAGTATTAGTATTAGTATTAGTATTAGTATTAGTATTAGTATTAGTATTAGTATTAGTATTAGTATTAGTATTAGTATTAGTATTAGTATTAGTATTAGTATTAGTATTAGTATTAGTATTAGTATTAGTATTAGTATTAGTATTAGTATTAGTATTAGTATTAGTATTAGTATTAGTATTAGTATTAGTATTAGTATTAGTATTAGTATTAGTATTAGTATTAGTATTAGTATTAGTATTAGTATTAGTATTAGTATTAGTATTAGTATTAGTATTAGTATTATATATAATGTAATATATATATATATATATATATATATATATATATATATATATATATATATATATATATATACAAGACGTTCACACGCACGCAAACACACGTAAATATACGCATATATATATATATATATATATATATATATATATATATATATATATATATATATATATATACATATATACATATATATATATATATATATATATATATATATATATATATATATATATATATATATATATATATATGTATACATATTATACATAGTATACATTATATATATATGTGTGTATTTATGTATATATATTTATATATAATATATACATATATATGCATACATGCATACATGCATATATGCATTCATGCATATATATATATATATATATATATATATATATATATATATATATTATTGTGATATAAAAATCTGGCTCTCAACATTGGGGACTGTGTATTCCTCGTGAATCGGATAATCAAGTTAATGTCGGTCCCGTCTCAATTTGGGACGTAAAAGAACCACTGAGGACGACAACCACCCTATATATATATATTATATATATATATATATATATATATATATATATATATATATATATAAGTCTAAAGGCAGCTTATGTCGACCAGTGCCTAGAGGTCCGGCTTATGTAGAACAGGCATATTTTTTTATTTAATACATTT
>CAXHKR010000015.1:12500-22500 GCA_964017155.1 Oasisia sp. SBJ-2009 | reverse complement strand
CAACCACTACGTTGCCGTCATGTTCCCGCACCGCTTTAAGACCCTGTTTTCACTCCGCCAGATCCGTCTCATTGTCGTTGTTATCGTCGCGGTGTCAGTACTGAAGAACTTCTACAGTTTCCGAAGCGCCGGTTTTGTTGAACACGACGACGGGACAAAGTTGTGCGTTCTTGTGCCGGACTCTGGCAACCGGGCGATGGTCGCGTATCAGTGGGCTGACGTTGCCTTGTCGTGTGTCGTTCCCTTCTTCTGTATGACGTACTTCAACGTATGCGTCGTCCGGCGGCTCAACTCGAAGAAGAAGACGAAGTTCGCGGCGAGACTTCGTCAGCTGGCGACAATACTAATCATCGTGTCGGTGCTATTTGTCGTCTCGTCGCTCTGCAAGAAAATCAGCGCCATCGTGCTGACGTACACCTTTGGCAAGGCCGACACAAACAGGTTTTTATTATTTAACTTATTTATATAACTTATTTTTTTTATTTAACTTAGTTATTTACTTACTTAATTATTTATCTGATTTAACTTATTTAACTTATTTATTTATTTAACTTATTTATTTAACTTAGTTATTTATTTATTTTATTTATAATGTTATATCATATAAATTACATTTATTATGAGGTAATAAAAACCCATAAATGTTTTGGCGAAGCCGAACTAGCTTTAGAATATTAACATTCGATGTTTATCATTCGTTTGAGGATAAACAATTGATTCGTCACAAAGCATAACGTTTCACTAACCAAAACTGGTTCGTTAAACCATCCTTTCGACCTCGGTAAGACAACATATTTAATATACTGACGCACACTTCCTTTAAGATACTTTATTTTAATCAAACATAACAATGTAATTATAAAGTAGTAGTAGTAGTAGTAGTAGTAGTAGTAGTAGTAGTAGTAGTAGTAGTAGTAGTAGTAGTAGTAGTAGTAGTAGTAGTAGTAGTAGTAGTAGTAGTAGTAGTAGTAGTAGTAGTAGTAGTAGTAGTAGTAGTAGTAGTAGTAGTAGTAGTAGTAGTAGTAGTAGTAGTAGTAGTAGTAGTAGTAGATGTAATAGTATTATTAGTCTAACCATGCACACATTCATTGAAATACAAGACACATAAATACATTACATTGAAAGTTACCCTTCTTTACAAGGAACACCCATAAAGAGTTATGAGAAGCCTATTAAAATGTATACTACTTAAAATTCAAGACACAAATTCACCTAGGCCTAAATGTTTTAATATAGAACGTATCATGCTATGTTATTTGTGTTTACTTTATTGTGAATGTAAGCCTACGATCTAACTGGACAGTTGCAAATAGTATTTTGTTTTGTCATTCCTAGGTCGTACTTGGTGCTAGCCATCTCCGTGGCTCGCGCCGTGTGGTGCTCCATCAACGCGGCCAGTATGTGGGTATACCTCGCCATGTGTCCTCACTTCCGGAACGACATCAAGCGGATCGTGTGTCCACTGAGCAAGACGGCTAACGTAGCACCGTCATCTTCCGGTCGACGCATCTTTTCTGTTAGCCAGTTCCATTTATTAACACCCCCATAGCCAAATAAAGACGTGTTATATCAGAAATATTTGGTTTGCTAGTAAGTTTATTTAATATAAATTGAATATATATTATTATAATTGTACGCAAGAAGGGTGAAGCCACTAGTATTACATTGTTGCTATCGGATATAAAATGTGTATATTAGTGGTACTATTGGTTCAATACTACGTTTTATTGCGTAGCAAAAGCCAGCATTTATGTCCCATCCGTGTGAGGTATCATTTACTAGTTAGAAGTCTTATGTAACTTGTTACTGTATGTGTTCGTGAGTTATGACAATATATTATTTCAAACATATAGTAATACAATTATCTGATTTGTTTATTGCTAGGTCACAAAATGATTGCACATTTGTCAACTAGTATCGTTATTAGAGATGCAGCAGTACATGTAATTAGTGGTGCGTGGCACAGGTCGATGTGACAACAGTGTGGTATTAAAGTACATTTCGTTCAGTTTCAGTTGTTTTATTGAAATGATGTACTGATATCTGCACATTATTAGAATTGTCGTAGTTGTGTAATTATATGTCATTCTCCAATAAACATTTCTCTACAGGATACAATAAACGTCTCGTATTTGTTTCGCATGAAGAAAATGCTTACGTTCGTTCTGTCATTGTTTATATTATAATCTCCACTAAGACAGGTTGTAAACTACGTATTGAAGAAACAGATGTATTGAGAGTATTCCATTGCACAAATATGCGAAAAGCTCCTTGTCCTGGTGGTATACCTGGTCAGGTTTTGAAGAATTGTGCCACTTAGTTGTCCGGTATCTTCCACTCCATCTTTCAGGCCTCTCTTAGCTTACAGAAAGTTTCTACCTTGTGGAAGACGTCTATTGCCGTTCATGTCCCCAAGAAATCTCATCCAGTAGCGTTGACGTCGCATGTAATGAAGAGCTTTGAAAACATTATCAAAAGCATGATCATGACCCTTACATACCTTTTTTTCGATCCTCTGGAATTTGCATATCGGCCTGGGAGACGGGTGGAGGATGCAGTCCCTACATTAATAAACTATGTACTTTCTCATCTTGATGAAGCCAGAACCCATGCCAGAGTTTTCTACATGGATGTGAGCTCTGCCTTCAATGCGCTGCAGCCTCACTTGTTGTTTAAGAAATTAATTTCCGAGTTTAAGCTTGAAACTGAATTGGCGCTATGGGTGCTTGATTTTTGGTGGGGAGACCCCAACAGGTTCGAGTGAATAACACCACTTCTAAAGGTTGTTTCCATTGGCTCACCCCAAGGATGTGTCTTATCCCCTCTTTTATTCATGTTATATACAAATGACTGCAGGAGCATCCGTCCTATTTTATTAAATTCTCATATTACACAGCTTTACTCAGTCTGTTGTCTAACGATGAAGTTGGCCATGGTCCTGTGCTAAACGACGTTACTGCATGATGCGATAGATGGTATTTGTGCATGAACGCAACAAAAACCGAAGACACGTGCATTGATTTTACAAAATACCCTCCATGCCAGTCTGATACTGTCATCCACGATAACAAGGTAGAGGCAGTTGATGAGTATAAATACCTCGGCACAACAATTGACAATAGGTTGAAGTGGGACCGCCACAGCAGTGACACATCTACGAAATGTCAGTAACGTCTTTACTGCCTCAGAAAACTTCGCTCGTTTAACGGTGATAGCACCTTTTTCCATGTTTTATAAAACAAAAGTCTTGTATCCAGAGTGTTTTGACATTTTCTTTTGATGTGGGAGTTTTGGAACGTCAATCAGAAAGACAAGAATAATTTGCAGCGCATTGTAAACATCAGTAGTAAAGTAACTGTTTTCAAACAATCCACTCTCAAACAATCCACTCTCATTGCTTTGTATGAAAAGCATGTACTGCGTAAAGCCAATCAATTCATTAATGACAACATACATATTCTACATAACGAGTACGTCCTTCTGCCCTCGTCCAGAAGGTTCAGAACCATCACTTCTAAAACAAATAGGAAACGTGATTCATTTATTCCAATGTATGCACGACTTCTCAACGACAAGCACCTCTGACGTTTCCGTGTGAGACACGTCAATCATTACGTGTGTATGTTGTATTTTGTTCATTTAATTTTTATTTGTGAAAGGACGACCACAATTATAAGTATAATTTAAAATTATAGACTATACTTTTTTATTATGGTTAATGTTTACATACTGTTTTAATAATGAATTTATTTGTATTTTTCTACTTTTATATTGTGGTATTTTGTATTTTTGACGAACGCTGCAAACGAATTTCCTGGTCCGGTAAAATAAAGTGTTACTATATTGTATTGTATGGTATTATATTGTATTTTATTGTATTAACTGTTAAGTATACATTAAATAACATTAAGCTGTCGAAATTTGAGGTGTGACGATACATCAAACTATAGGACACTTCTATAGGGATTGTCAAAGTTAAGATAGTGTACACTTATGTTTTTTCTGATACAGTGCTCTTAAAGTGAAAAAAAAGGAAACAGTTTAGTGTTATGCACCTAAAAGAGTTTACACTAGCTAATCATTTGCATCTACAATCCAATTTTTCACCTTAGTGGTTACCTCAGAAAGTGGTCTTAAAGTGGGAAAATCTAGCTAAATCACCGACACCATGAACCGGCCCATCTTGGACCTTGCAACCAATCACAACCCAGCAGTTTGGAAAAGTAATACGTCAGAGAGTCGTCTGCTGGTTCAGCTGTCATAACAGAGAGCCAAGTGGTACGCTAAAAGTTGCCTTACGTCGGTTTACAACGAAATCGCGACATCAATATGCCACACTGTTCCTCAAACGCTTATAGTAATAGTACAGTGAAAGACAGTATCAGTAAGATGTCTTCTTGTTAACCTATGAATCGAGCAGAACTGAAACAGTGGTTCGGTGGATTCGTTTGGACAGTCACAGACACAGCGCGGATCCTAGACGACCCGATTTGATTGACCTAACCATCAAAACGACCACCAACAGCCGCCAAACTTCTCCTCACATATCTTACATACATATGCATACACTATGTTATGTAATAAAATCTCTTGCATTCCTCTAACGAAGAAAATTCACACACAAAAACGCGCTGACCTCGAGTACAACTTGTTCGGCCGCCCAGCGGTACCGTAAAATCGCTTTTAAAAGCTTTACACAAAATACCGCTAGACGCCACGTTTCTGACTGCGAATATTTAATTGTTTTACTTCACACGCGCGAAATAGTTTAATTACTTATAAATAATATAATAATAATAATTAATTATTATCATCACTATGATTTGCAGGAAATTATAAGTTTTATTATTTTTATATTGATATTTTATTTTTATAATTGTTCATATATGTTTCTAGTATATTTATGTTTTTTTTCTTCTGGTGTGTATTTGTTGTTTAGCATTTTAATGTATGTAAAACGCCATGAACAAGTTTAAATTGGATGTGGCGCTATATTAAATAAACAAACAATTTTTTTAATTATAATATAATATTTTATTTATGTAGCGCCATATCCATAATTGTTTGTGGCGCTTCACAAAATAATGCTATTAAAAATACAATAAAGAGAAAACTACCCACAGATAATATTATTTAAAAATAAAAATGAAAATACCTGTTTCTATATCATTAACTAAGCTGACTTATCAGTCATAAATAAACATACAAATTACATAACAACAATTGTAATAAATGAATATAAAAGTATGGTTAATAGTAATAAATAATTAAAGTAGTAAAATAAGTACGCCGTAATAATAATTTTCTTTCAGCACATACACAACCATTATGCATAAGAACATATTACTGAAGCTATTTGTTCTACTCATGAATGACATTTCCACCATCAGATATGAAATAATTATTATTTTTGAACAAGACACTTTATCAATTATCGGAACAATAAATCACTACAATGTAAAAAGGAATACGAATATATGGGAAATATTATGGTGGTAGAAAAAGAAGGATTTAAAAACAGTAATATTAACATGTTATTGTTTTAGTTATTATTGTTAAGACATCGCTTATGTAATATAAGCTTGCATGCTCGCAGTACACGCGGGATGTTTATAGAAATATTGATAAAATAAACAATGTGACTTCATTGAAAAACACGTAATTTCCTTTTTCTTTTATAACTAATAGGCAATTTTGGATAATTATGCAGACACATGTATTTTTAATATTTATTTTTAAATATTACCTGTGGGTAGCATTCTTATTATTGCATATACTTTAATAACAGTATGTTGAATAGAAGAGAAGAGAATTGTGGATTTGGCGCTATATAAAATAAACTAATAAAATTATATATTTGTATATTAAATTGTAATTTTTTATCAACTATATTAGACCCATATCACCAAAGCGTTGCCTTAGTTTGCCGTTTAACATTTTCTGCAGATCATAGTGATGCAGCTAATTATTATTATATTATTTATAATTAATTAAACTAATTCGCGCGTGCGAATGCAGTAAGTTTAATAAATATTCGCGCGCCATCTAGCGGTATTTTGTGTAAAGCTAACTTATAATAGCGAGTTTACGGTAGTCGAAGTTGTCGAGTTGCCGTTCGCCAAGATTTGCGTTTCTGTTGTGAATTTTCTTCGTTAGACGAATACAAGTGATTTTTTTGTAATGTAGTGTATGTATATGTACGTAAGAAATGTGGGGAGAAGTTTGGCGGCTGTTGGCGGTCGTTTTCGTGGTTAGGTTAGAAAGTAACAGATAATAATATGCATGCACAGTTCACGCCGACCAAGAAGACTCTCTGACGTCATTTTATTTCTAAAATGGCGTAGTCTGTAGACTTTCTATGTTTATGTGTTTTACATTTTTTTCCTGGTAAACCACTGACGTTAAAAATATGATTGTTGTTGGAAGTTGTTACTTTTTATTAACTCTGTTAATCCCATATGATCCAAACATTGACTTTGTTTTCCCTTTAAATTATCTGTCTCGGTCTTACATTTCAAATGATGTATTGAAGGCTGCACACAATGCACATTATTTGTGTTTAATTTGTATTACTTTGTATATTTCTACAATAAATACCTTTCAAAAGATATCGTATCGCCAATGACAACTTGTGGTCATGCTCACGCGGTGTGCTTCTTCTTGTAATACAGGGGCGTAGCTAGCCGTACGCACGTACGCACGTACGCACGTACGCACGTACGCACGTACGCACGTACGCACGTACGCACGTACGCACGTACGCACGTACGCACGTACGCACGTACGCACGTACGCACGTACGCACGCACGTACACGCACGTACACGCACGTACGCACGTACGTGCGTACGGGATTCCACATCAATATGGCAACCACAAAATGCCCACTTCAAACGGTAGCCAGAGGATGCCCAGATATGTTCGTAGCCTTTGGCAACGAAAATGTCATCATTCACTTGTAACCATTTATCACAATTTTGACAACATTGTATTAAGTTTCCAAGAGAGAGCAGATCCAGAGGTGTGGAATACATGATTATATGAAGGCGCTATGGAATTGGCAGCGAAATTCGACATTAAACCCAGCAACCCATGATGGAAAACAAAGGCACCGCAAACGTTTTCCAGTTGACACCCCTTGTCAACACTGGAAGAGCTAGAGCGAGGTGCCTACCATTCATGGACCACTTGCTGCAGGAAATGAACACACGAATGTTAGTGGCTCAAGTTCGTTCAGTACATCAAACCGAAACAACTGGTGCATCTGACACCAGAAAGAATAGTCCAGCTGCATGAAGTGTGGAGATCTGCGTCAACTACAAAACGACGTTTTTCCCTGGAAGGCAAGATGGGAAATTATTAATGTCACTGAGAGACTAAATTTGAATTGAATTGAAATTTATTTTCAACAACAACAACAACTACTACTACATTATAAATACAGTGCATACAATACAAATTGTTGAAAAAAGGTAAAAGAAGTACAACACTTATCATGTTTACCCTTATAATTTCTTAATTTCATACATAAAGCATCTGAACAGTGCAATAGAATGTGCGACAAGACATTGTGACATTTGTTGAAAAGAAAAAAAGAAAAACAACTTTTACAACAATAAACAAACTGAATGTTTAATTTTGTTATCTAATTTGTTAGCAAAAAATGGTCTAGGACTCTAACACATAATTATTCAACAGTCTATTTGTGTAACACTTTTTGAAATGATGAACATTTTTACAACTAATCAGTGAATTATCGAAGGAGTTCCAAAGTTTAACTCCAGTAACATAAATACACATACTTTTTAAGTTAGTACACTCGACAGTGTGATTAAAGTATTCAATCCCGACCTATATATCCCAACATGTACACTGCAGACATCTGTATCGACAGCCACGACAGAGCGCTGTCATCGCAATGCGGCGTCTTATAGCGTTTTATATTTAGCTGTGATTAGAAATGCACAACATTTCAACTGATTGGGCATCACTCATGCTACACAACATTCTGGAGCACCAGACTCTCATGATATAATTTATAATTTATATCATTATATATATTATATATATATATATATATATATATATATATATATATATATATATATATATATATATATATATATATATATATATATATATAATATATATATAGTGCTTCCACATGTGTATAAGCCTAGCTACGCCCCTGTGTATTATGTAATTATATCCCTATTACATGTCAATTCAGGACTGTGGTGCAAGTGAATGTGGCGATGTTGCGTGGCTGCATAGTCAATATTAGCCAGTGTGTAACTAGCAAACTTGATGACAATGTCATATCAGTTGGTCAGTCTGGACATCTTTTATATTGTTCCTTTTAAGCTTTTGTATGATTCTATTGTGATGTATGTACGCGCCTAGGAACGGGCTGGTCCTGGAGTTAGTGTGCTCTAGAACTGCTAATAATGATAATAATGATAATAATAATAATAACAAAGAAGCCATACAATCAGCATGAGGGTTTTATTCACGGGAACTAGCTAACGACGAAGATGCGTCGACCGGAAGATGACGGTCCACCGTTAGCCGTCTTGCGTAGTAGACACACGATCCGCTTGATGTCGTGCCGGAAGTGAGGACACATGGCGAGGTACACCCACATACTGGCCGCGTTGATGGAGCACCACACGGCGCGAGCCACGGAGATGGCTAGCACCAAGTACGACCTAGGAATGACAAAACAAAATACTATATGCAACTGTCCAGTTAGATCGCAGGCTTACATTCACAATAAAATAAACACAAGTAATATAGCATGATACGTTTTATATTAAAAGTGTGTAGTTGTGTCTTGAATTTTATTGTAAGTATACATCGAGTATTTGTATTTGTACATTATAATAGGTCTCTCGTGACTCATGCATGAACTACTAAAATACTGGCACAACAACAACAACTACTACTACTGCTGCTGCTGCTGCTGCTGCTGCTGCTGCTGCTCCTGCTGCTGCTGCTGCTCCTGCTGCTGCTGCTGCTGCTGCTGCTGCTGCTGCTGCTGCTGCTGCTACTACTACTACTACTACTACTACTACTACTACTACTACTACTACTACTACTACTACTACTACTACTACTACTACTACTACTACTACTACTACTACTACTACTCAGTTAACTAAATAAATCAATAAGATAAATTAATGCGATCAATATATAGTTAAGCTAAATATATATATATATATATATATATATATATATATATATATATATGTATGTATATATATATATATATATATATATATATATATATATATATATATATATATATATATATATATATATATTTATTTATTTATTTATTTATTTATTTATTTATTTATTTAACTTAACTATATAATAAATAACATAAATAAATAACTAAGTTAAATAAATAAATAACTAAGTTAAATAAATAAACAAGTTATATAAATAAGTTAAATAATAAAAACCTGTTGGCGTCGGCCTTGCCAAAGCGGTACGTCAGCACGATGCTGCTGATTTTCGTGCACAGCGACGAGACGAGGAATAGCACCGACACGGTGATTAGTATTGTCGCCAGCTGACGCATCTTCGCCGCGAACTTCGTATTCTTCTTCGAGTCGAGCCGCCGGACCACGCAGACGTTGAAGTACGTCATACAGAGGAAGGGAACGACACACGACAAGGCAACGTCAGCCCACTGATACGCGACCATCGCCCGGTTGCCAGAGTCCGGCACAAGAACGCACAACTTTGTCCCGTCGTCGTGTTCAACAAAACCGGCGCTTCGGAGACAATAGACGTTCTTCAGTACTGACACCGCGACGATAACAACGATCATAAGACGGATCTGGCGGAGTGAAAACAGGGTCTTGAAGCGGTGCGGGAACATGACGGCAACGTAGTGGTTGGCGGCCATTGCTGTGATCACCCAGGCCGTGCAGTCGACGCAGAACCGGCTGACGGTAAGAAACAGCGCACACAGCGTCGCGTTTTTGCGC
>CAXHKR010000015.1:5000-7500 GCA_964017155.1 Oasisia sp. SBJ-2009 | reverse complement strand
GTGTGCACAAAGCGGTGACGCGGAAACCGTCTCGTTTACGCGGCACCGGGTAGCGTTTTCGTTCAACCGACGCTGTTTTACCGGTCAAGGTCATCATTGGCGGTGAAATTCTTTGAGCCGGCAAGTCGATCTTTTGGTACATATTTTTCTTTTTTTAAATTTGACTGATATTAAGCTGAATTTCATATATTTGAAGATTTCAGGTGCTTGTTTGATGGAATGGTATTCAAAAGGGATGAACGATTGTATTTTTACGTAAATCTACAGTCATTATTTAGTAGCTAAGGCCTAAGGCTTAGGCCTTAGCCGGAGGCTAAGGCTAAGCCTAAGGGCCTTAGCCTAAGCTAAGCCTAAGGCTTAGCGGGCTAAGGCTATGCCTATGGCTATGCCGGCTATGATCGACCGTTTTTGCGTAGTTTTCCGCGTTTTATTCGCCTTTGATGTAAAGTTACGCAATTTAAATTATTCTCTATTCAAAGCATATTCATTGTCATTGACGATTTCAACAAACACAAAAAAATTGTTTGATACAATTTGGTGACAAAATACCGGCACTGATTACCTTCACACCCAATAGGTCACAGGAGGGTCCCTAATGATCGACCGTTCACGGTTCAGCACATAAACGTGAGTAATGATGTGTCAACAATGATTTTATTCGCCCATGACATCAGTTCGCGTATTTGTTTACACATAAACAATTAGCCTTAGGCCTACGTTAGTACAGTAACAGTCAACACCAAATCACCGAATTTATTGCATTTATGAAACGGTCGATCATTAGTGATTAGGGACCCTGTCGATGAAAGGTACCCACACGCTATGTATGTGAAATTTCATTTGAACTAGCGCGCGCTAACTATGGTTTTTGGCGAATTTTGCGCTGTCAAAAATAGGTGCATTTTGACATTTGTGTCTATGAGACCGAGAGCGCGCTACCTCAGGTGCATATTGAGATGATGTAGCTTGACCAGGAGGCATGACATAATTTATTTGTTTTATTTACCTTTTAATGAAAACACACAGCAGTTTGTAATGTAACTTGTTTTAACGTAAGTAAAAAATCCAATAATAATTTTATAAAAAATGGATAGGTCCATACTACCATAGCATAGGCCATAGCCACAGGCTTAGCTATTGTCAATTATATATATATAACAATATGCCTGAACAAAACTGTATCTGTCAGTGAACTGTGGAGATACAGAACCTACAAAGTCTTCAATATATCACATGCATTATCTGCTTACACTAATTTATTAAAAAAATTATCTCGCTGAATGCGACACATAATACACATATCTACATTGAACATACTGATAGTGATATGTACATTGTCCTTATTTACTTCACTCATCATGTTGAATAATACAGACATCACATTACAACTTAATTACAAGACACTGGAATTAGACGGCTTCTGTGCAACACAGGGCACACTGGATTATGAACATTCCTGCGTAGATGTTGCAGAATATTGTGAATATTGCAAAAAGACAGTATTGTGAGGTGGATTAATGTGAGCAGCTTCTTCATCTTCCACTTTATCGCTGTGGAGGATAACGCAGAAAGCAGTTTTGCGTTTGGCACAAGAGATGTTGGAGTCGGTGATGAAACACTGTGAACATGTATAAACATTACTTCATCAAGTTCATGTTGAAATGCAGAATGCAGAGATCCAACACAGAGGGGGTGACGCTTGTTAAACTACAGGGTCACCCCTGCAAATTCACCATACATTGCCTGGCGTATTACGGACCGTTACTTGGAATCCGGATTACACAATATTGTCTAACACATGTTAATAAACAGTTCAATTTCACATCACATTGGATAAATACTATTTTGACAGGTTTGTAAAAATATTCATTTATCTCCTGCTGATGTTCAATGTGAATAATATAATACATACTGGCAGAACCCTGAGCTAGTTTGCTACAGAACACACAAAGAGTAATTGTCGATAAAGGTCATTTAATAATTGTACTAACAAAATATAACCATGATAAAGTAATAGGTTAGCAGCAAGATTTTCAACAGGAAAATACAACACATGCATAGATGCTAATGCTACTCTCACACAGTGGCGAATATATGGCGAATGGACTTACGAATGCAATCCGCCACCAATTCGCAATGAGCACAAAGTGATCGCCAGACATTCGTAGGTGTTCGTAAGCATTCGCGGTCGTTCCTGGCGTGTTGCGAATATTAGGAACATGCTCCTAATATTCGCCAGGAAAGCATATTCTTATTGTTTTCGCAACATTTTCGTAAGCAATCGCAAGACATTCTTATTGATGGCAAGGCATTTATAGTGATCGTAAGACATTTGTAAGGATTTGCTAGCATTCATCCATACGAAGCTGTACTTCAACAGCCCAGCAGGATCAGTCCCATGGCAGGACAACATGGTGTAAGAAGTCTTCAACAAACTAAACACAATATGTTTTGGACACTTACTATATTATGGGACTGAGACATTTTAGGACTGAAATAT
>CAXHKR010000014.1:7500-15000 GCA_964017155.1 Oasisia sp. SBJ-2009 | reverse complement strand
GTGCGTGCGTGCGTGTGTGCGTGCGTGCGTGCGTGCGTGCGTTTGTGCGTGTGTGCGTGTGTGCGTGTGTGCGTGTGTGCGTGTGTGCTTGTGTGCGTGCGTGCGCGCGTGCGTGCGTGCGTGCGTGTGTTGTTCCTACATAGTTACTTAACAGTTATTATAACTGCTGTTATTGAGTTTCCATTAATTACTTACAGAATGTCCAGACATGTGGATACGAGTGGATGATTTTTGGTAAGTTGTCATAATCTATTATATAATTAACTAAACAAAATATATTTACAGTAGCATTCATACACCTCGTTTTCCATAACGCAGCGTCACGGATTTATTACATGTAGTGCTAGATTCATTACGTGCATATAGTGATGTGGTAATGTACACACCATTTTGTTACACTTGCGTAGCGGTATAATAATAACAATGACTTCTTTTGCGCCATTATCCTCGAAGATCAAACTCAGTGGCGCGACAAAAACAAGGGATTAAACAAACTCGTAATCGTAATATAATGCGTGAGTCGTCAATGGATGGATGAAGGTGCTATGAAGCTTAGGAGGATAGACAGCATTAAAGAGATAGGTTTTTAGACGTCGGCGGAATGAAACTGTAGTACCTTCTGATTTAACACTGGTAGGAAGCATTTGTTTGTAGTATAGTAAAGGAGTGAATTGCAGTAGTCAAGTCTGCTGCTTACTGGAGCTGTTGCGATGGTTTTACCAACGGAAAGTGATATAAACTGGCCAAGATAGCAAATATGGTATAAACAGCAACGACATGTTTTCGATATATGTTGTTTAAATTGAATTTTTCATCAAACGTTTCTCCGAGATTTAAAACTGAGACGGCTGGTGTGATACTCTGACTGAGGATATGTGTCGGGGAAAAGCCATTGAGTTTTGCACGCTGTGTTGAGATAACCATGATGAGAAATTCTCATCTCATCTGCATTTAGCTTTAATGTACTGGTTTTAATCAAAAGGGAGACATCTTCGAGACAATCTCTGAGCTGGTTTAGGGAGCAACACATGTCTGGTGTGGTAAAAGCAACATAGATTTGTGTGAGTTAGTGAGTTAATTGTAGGTGGAGTTGAAGAATACACAACACATTCGCAGCAAGTAAAGCCTGTTACCGCCGCATATACTACGCTGTAGTATTATAATATTACAAAAGGTGTCCTTTATTGTTGCAACCGGTGACAGCGTTGAGATAAGTATTTTTGGCAGTTCGTATTTTGACCACCCCCGTCACTCTTTGAAGGTTTACCTTATTGCATGGATCAGCCGGAATAGTAGCCAGATGCACTGAGGGAAGCATTCACTCAGAGTCGAACTGGGAAAAATCACACTTTTAATAGTGATGCCGACTGGCGCCTAGAATATGCGTGTGTGCACCACAGTACAGCAAAAGAAACATTAAGCATACATGTAGAAATAACAATCCTAAATATCAACCAAAAGAGACTAAGCGGTGAGCGTTTACATAGCCTGTATACAGTACTATTGAATAGCAACCATGTTGTAACTCATCCGTCGAACAAGCAATCAATTCCACCACCAACTTACGCGCGTATGTATAGTATACAGACGCTATCGAATGACTAGACTCGCTTTTGCCAATATAAACACAGTTTCAGCTGTTATCCTAAGTTATGATAACGCAATTATACATGTCAGCTACATAATACCCTAATCTTAAAGTGATGTATATTTCTAAATACTCACCTTTGATAGGTATAAACAGTGAGAGAATAAAAAATAGATTGTAGCCAGGCTGTGCCCAGACTAAGCGGCGATGGTTAACCCAAACAAGCAGTGTGATCTCCAATTACCGTTAAACTGCAACGACCGTACAGCTAATCCACAAGCAAAATATCCAGGCTCAGCATCAGAATATAATAGTAAACGTTATGTAGGTTAATACAAGCAAACTGCCGATTGAACTAATTATTATACTATAGCTGCACCCTGCATGTATATAATAAATATAAAGGTACAACCTATGCACTGCTACGATTAGGCACCTAGTACGTAATACAAGATACACTAGGAGAAGAATGAAACATAAATTACTCTAAACTTGTGAGAGGTTCCCAGCGCCAAAACAGTTTTCCTTCACATATAACAACACAAATATTTGTTACAGCGGGGCAACATATTCATGTTACCTCCACAATTGGGCATATTGTATTTTATAAAGAACCGTTAATAGCTATATGTCCCACGATGCCTTACAAGGATTGTGCTACTGGTCGCTACATAACGCCATTGTCAGTGCTATGTGTTGTAATTGATAACATTATTAATTATGATTATTTATGGGTATATTTTAAGTTACTTTTAATTTACTAGTTTTGTGCGTGTGCATGTGTGTGTGTGTCAGCGTGCATATACGTACGCATGCGTGTGTGTTTGCTTACGTTGATGTAGATGTTTTCTGCATTTATATTTCTGCGTTTTTTATGTGTATGCATATGTGTGTGTGTTTGTATTTTATGTTTGTATATATACACGTGTATATTTGCTTATATGCTTATGGGTGGCTTTTTGCGCGCGCGCGTGTGTGTGTGTGTGTGTGTGTGTGTTTGTGTGTGTGGGTGTGTGTGTGTGTGTGTGTGTTTGTGTGGATGTGTGGGTTTGCGGGTGGGCGTGTGTGTGCGTGCGTGCCTGTGTATGTGTGCTTATTCAAGAGTTTGCGTGTGTGTTTATGTACGCTTCTCTTTTTGTGTTCGCTTCTACGAGTTCGTGGGCGTTCGTTTGTGTGTATGTTTGTATGCGTGCATTTATATAATGGTTGTGTTTACGTTTGAGTGTTAGTGAATGCGTGCGTATGTGCGCGTGTGCATGTGTGCGTGTGTGCGTGCATGAGAGCAAGTGTGTGTAATAACTGCGTATGCCGGTTGCAGCATTAACCCTGCTAAGTTATCCATCTGAGTCTTCGCGGTCGTCATTGCCATCAGCTGCTGCTGCGTCCGCTACTGCATCTCCTCCGCAGAAAATCGACGACAGGGCAATATAACTTATGGGAAGATAAGTTACTCGTATTATTGTTCAAACCCACTGAATCTCTTGCACTGTCCGATTATTCTAATCGTTCGGAATCTTCAGACATTTAACTGACCACGTCTATTTTACATGTTGTTAACACGCTAACATGTTGTTGTTTGTTATTTTATTATTATTATCATTAGTACATTTATTACCATGGTTATCGGTATAGGCGTCATAATCGTGATCAGTATCAGTGTCATAATCCTTATTGTGACATGTTGTTTATTATTGTTTGCAGTGTACCGAATCACCGCTAGTGAAGCGGTTGCCATGATCCCACAGCAAGGAGCAGCCGCTCCTACAGCTACAGTCGCGAGCCCGCCCCAGTATGAGAGTTTGACGATGCCGTCTACGGAAACGGTTGCTGTGACACCGCAGCAGGGAGCCGCCGCTCCTACAGCTGCAATTGGCAGCCCGTCCACGTGTGACGGCAAACCTACAAAGAGGCTGATGTTGCCGTCCACATAACCAGGAATAACAATGTACAACAAAGGTCCAGCAATCCACCCGCCGTAGCGCCGGTCTGCCGGAAGACAGGGTTGAAAACAAAGCTACTACCAAAGGAATGCTGACAGGACGGAAGTAATGACCTGCTAGTGTTTTATCTTAATACTAATAATAATGACTTCATTTGCGCCAATATCATCGAAGATCAAACTCAGTGGCGCGACAAAAACAAGGGATTAAACAAACTCGTAATCGTAAAACAATGCGTGAGTCGTCAATGGATGGATGAAGGTGCTCTGAAGCTTAGGAGGATAGGCAGCATTAAAGAGATAGGTTTTTAGACGTCGGCGGAATGAAACTGTAGTACCTTCTGATTTAAAAGTGGTAGGAAGCGAATTCCAAAATGAGGATGGGCAGCATTAAAGAGACACGTTTTTAGACGTCGGATAAATTAAACTGTAATTCCTTCAAATGGTGCGGCAACAGAGAGAGCTCGCGTTCCAGGTTTGGTTTCACGCCAGGAATGTAAAGAAGTGTTCTACTAGTTGATCATAACTGTCTGGGAGTTATTTCTGGAGTGAGCGTGGAATTCAAATATGCTGGTTCTGTATATGAGAGTGCTAGATAGGCGGGTTTACTAATCATAAGGAAATATTGGATTGCTAGCGTTTTTTTTGTCACAGCGTGTTCGAAGAGGTTAACCTGGAGGTTAACTCGTTTTATAAAAGCTTTAAATCTTAATATGGTACTTATCTGCACCAAACTGTCATAGCAGCGCCGCTATCTCCTTGATCTGCCTTCGCTAGCACCTATAGACAGACATATCTCGTCAATGTGAACAGGCAGGTGAGATTAATCAAACGGTAGTTTGGGTTAGCCGACTGTCGATCAAATGCGGAACTACGCCGAGAAGACAGTCTGGTGACTCTGCCGGCTTTCGAGTATTTATCCGCATGATCTGTACAATGCTGCCACCTCACGGACACTGGTTAATCCTGCCGTAATTTCTATTTTCATAAACAACTGCAAATTTGTATTTCTATTTATTTTGTGTTAGTGTACGTTTAATTTTGAATAATTTTATAATACAGCTTTATATGATAAAAAAGTATCGTTATTTAATTTGTTATTTCAAATTCGGCCTGAGAGCCAATCAACATGTCTACCTTAATATAGGGTAAGGGCGCCCACGCGGTTACAACGGCTGCCCATTAAGAGTTGAGGAGCTGAAAATTGCTGCCACCTCACGGAGTCTGGTAACCCAGGCTAGAAGCGGACTGGCTTCGAGGCGACCAGGTGACATATTTCCGGAAATTGTTTCACAGTCAGCGCCTTCCGGTATAGATAATTAGGCACAGTTAAATGTTTAATAGTTTTGTTAATATAGCATTATTTGATAAGCAGGTATCCTTATTTAATGTGTATGTTATCCGTGTGGGGCTAAACAATGCTGCCACCTCACGGATACTGGTTAATCCTTATTTAAGGATACCCTTTTGTCAAATAATGCTGTATTCTAAAAGCCATCCAAACTAAACTTATATTAACACAAAATAAATAGAAATACAAACTTGCAGTTGTTTATAAAAAACATAAATTACGGCAATTAAATTAAATTAACCAGTGTCCGTAAGAACAAATCACCCGGAAAGATATTCAAAAGCCGTGAGAATCACCAGACTGTCTTCTCGGCGTAGTTCCGCATCCGACCGACAGTTGGTTAAAAGTCACTAAGTAGCACAAGGAGCACACTCCGACATCTGTCTGTCGACTGAGCGGTATTATGGTGTACACGAACGTACATTGATCATTCCCATCAAAGCCGCATTCCTCCATAAAACGATTAGGTGTTCGGCAAAGAAAGGCCCAGTCGCCTTTGCCAAAAACGCAATGTCAGATACTGTACGAAAGTTAGCTTCCGTGAAATTGGAAACGAAACCAGTAGTCATCCTGATAAGTACGGAGTAGTGAAATAGACATAGAGATATGATAATGGAGATGGAGATGGAGATGGAGATGGAGATGGAGATGGCGATGGAGACGGAGACGGAGACGGAGATAGAGATGGAGACGGAGACGGAGACGGAGACGGAGACAGAGACGGACGGACGGACGGACGGACGGACGGACGGACGGACGGACGGACGGACGGACGGACGGACGGACGGACGGACGGACGGACGGACGGACGGACGGACGGACGGACGGACGGACGGACGGACGGACGGACGGACGGACGGACGGACGGACGGACGGACGGACGGACGGACGGACGGACGGACGGACGGACGGACGGACGGACGGACGGACGGACGGACGGACGGACGGACGGACGGACGGACGGACGGACGGACGGACGGACGGACGGACGGACGGACGGACGGACGGACGGACGGACGGACGGACGGACGGACGGACGGACGGACGGACGGACGGACGGACGGACGGACGGACGGACGGACGGACGGACGGACGGACGGACGGACGGACGGACGGACGGACGGACGGACGGACGGACGGACGGACGGACGGACGGACGGACGGACGGACGGACGGACGGACGGACGGACGGACGGACGGACGGACGGACGGACGGACGGACGGACGGACGGACGGACGGACGGACGGACGGACGGACGGACGGACGGACGGACGGACGGACGGACGGACGGACGGACGGACGGACGGACGGACGGACGGACGGACGGACGGACGGACGGACGGACGGACGGACGGACGGACGGACGGACGGACGGACGGACGGACGGACGGACGGACGGACGGACGGACGGACGGACGGACGGACGGACGGACGGACGGACGGACGGACGGACGGACGGACGGACGGACGGACGGACGGACGGACGGACACACGGAAGCACGGAAACACGGAAACACGGAAACACCGACACACGGACACACGGACACACGGACACACGGACACACGGACACACGGACACACGGACACACGGACACACGTACACACGGACACACGGACACACGGACACACGGACACACGGACACACGGACACACGGACACACGGAAACACGGACACACGGACACACGGACACACGGACACACGGACACACGGACACACGGACACACGGACACACGGACACACGGACACACAGACACACAGACACACCGAAACACAGACAAACAGGCACACAGGCACACAGGCACACAGGCACACAGGCAAACAGGCACACAGGCACACAGGCACACAGGCACACACAGGCACACAGGCACACACAGGCACACACAGGCACACACAGGCACACACAGGCACACACAGGCACACACAGGCACACACAGGCACACACAGGCACACACAGGCACACACAGGCACACACAGGCACACACAGGCACACACAGGCACACACAGGCACACACAGGCACACACAGGCACACACAGGCACACACAGGCACACACAGGCACACACAGGCACACACAGGCACACACAGGCACACACAGGCACACACAGGCACACACAGGCACACACAGGCACACACAGGCACACACAGGCACACACAGGCACACACAGGCACACACAGGCACACACAGGCACACACAGGCACACACAGGCACACACAGGCACACACAGGCACACACAGGCACACACAGGCACACACAGGCACACACAGGCACACACAGGCACACACAGGCACACACAGGCACACACAGGCACACACAGGCACACACAGGCACACACAGGCACACACAGGCACACACAGGCACACACAGGCACACACAGGCACACACAGGCACACACAGGCACACACAGGCACACACAGGCACACACAGGCACACACAGGCACACAGGCACACAGGCACACAGGCACACAGACACACAGACACACAGACACACAGACACACAGACACACAGACACACAGACACACAGACACACAGACACACAGACACACAGACACACAGACACACAGACACACAGACACACAGACACACAGACACACAGACACACAGACACACGGACACACGGAC
>CAXHKR010000014.1:0-2500 GCA_964017155.1 Oasisia sp. SBJ-2009 | reverse complement strand
GAGACAGAGACAGAGACAGAGACAGAGACAGAGACAGAGACAGAGACAGAGACAGAGACAGAGACAGAGACAGAGACAGAGACAGAGACAGAGACAGAGACAGAGACAGAGACAGAGACAGAGACAGAGACAGAGACAGAGACAGAGACAGAGACAGAGACAGAGACAGAGACAGAGACAGAGACAGAGACAGAGACAGAGACAGAGACAGAGACAGAGACAGAGACAGAGACAGAGACAGAGACAGAGACAGAGACAGAGACAGAGACAGAGACAGAGACAGAGACAGAGACAGAGACAGAGACAGAGACAGAGACAGAGACAGAGACAGAGACAGAGACAGAGACAGAGACAGAGACAGAGACAGAGACAGAGACAGAGACAGAGACAGAGACAGAGACAGAGACAGAGACAGAGACAGAGACAGAGACAGAGACAGAGACAGAGACAGAGACAGAGACAGAGACAGAGACAGAGACAGAGACAGAGACAGAGACAGAGACAGAGACAGAGACAGAGACAGAGACAGAGACAGAGACAGAGACAGAGACAGAGACAGAGACAGAGACAGAGACAGAGACAGAGACAGAGACAGAGACAGAGACAGAGACAGAGACAGAGACAGAGACAGAGACAGAGACAGAGACAGAGACAGAGACAGAGACAGAGACAGAGACAGAGACAGAGACAGAGACAGAGACAGAGACAGAGACAGAGACAGAGACAGAGACAGAGACAGAGACAGAGACAGAGACAGAGACAGAGACAGAGACAGAGACAGAGACAGAGACAGAGACAGAGACAGAGACAGAGACAGAGACAGAGACAGAGACAGAGACAGAGACAGAGACAGAGACAGAGACAGAGACAGAGACAGAGACAGAGACAGAGACAGAGACAGAGACAGAGACAGAGACAGAGACAGAGACAGAGACAGAGACAGAGACAGAGACAGAGACAGAGACAGAGACAGAGACAGAGACAGAGACAGAGACAGAGACAGAGACAGAGACAGAGACAGAGACAGAGACAGAGACAGAGACAGAGACAGAGACAGAGACAGAGACAGAGACAGAGACAGAGACAGAGACAGAGACAGAGACAGAGACAGAGACAGAGACAGAGACAGAGACAGAGACAGAGACAGAGACAGAGACAGAGACAGAGACAGAGACAGAGACAGAGACAGAGACAGAGACAGAGACAGTGGCAGTGGCAGTGGCAGTGGCAGTGGCAGAGGCAGAGGCAGAGGCAGAGGCAGAGGCAGAGGCAGAGGCAGAGGCAGAGGCAGAGGCAGAGGCAGAGGCAGAGGCAGAGGCAGAGGCAGAGGCAGAGGCAGAGGCAGAGGCAGAGGCAGAGGCAGAGGCAGAGGCAGAGGCAGAGGCAGAGGCAGAGGCAGAGGCAGAGGCAGAGGCAGAGGCAGAGGCAGAGGCAGAGGCAGAGGCAGAGGCAGAGGCAGAGGCAGAGGCAGAGGCAGAGGCAGAGGCAGAGGCAGAGGCAGAGGCAGAGGCAGAGGCAGAGGCAGAGGCAGAGGCAGAGGCAGAGGCAGAGGCAGAGGCAGAGGCAGAGACAGAGACAGAGACAGAGACAGAGACAGAGACAGAGACAGAGACAGAGACAGAGACAGAGACAGAGACAGAGACAGAGACAGAGACAGAGACAGAGACAGAGACAGAGACAGAGACAGAGACAGAGACAGAGACAGAGACAGAGACAGAGACAGAGACAGAGACAGAGACAGAGACAGAGACAGAGACAGAGACAGAGACAGAGACAGAGACAGAGACAGAGGCAGAGGCAGAGACAGTGGCAGAGGCAGAGGCAGAGGCAGAGGCAGAGGCAGAGGCAGAGGCAGAGGCAGAGGCAGAGGCAGAGGCAGAGGCAGAGGCAGAGGCAGAGGCAGAGGCAGAGGCAGAGGCAGAGGCAGAGGCAGAGGCAGAGACAGAGACAGAGACAGAGACAGAGACAGAGACAGAGACAGAGACAGAGACAGAGACAGAGACAGAGACAGAGACAGAGACAGAGACAGAGACAGAGACAGAGACAGAGACAGAGACAGAGACAGAGACAGAGACAGAGACAGAGACAGAGACAGAGACAGAGACAGAGACAGAGACAGAGACAGAGACAGAGACAGAGACAGAGACAGAGACAGAGACAGAGACAGAGACAGAGACAGAGACAGAGACAGAGACAGAGACAGAGACAGAGACAGAGACAGAGACAGAGACAGAGACAGAGACAGAGACAGAGACAGAGACAGAGACAGAGACAGAGACAGAGACAGAGACAGAGACAGAGACAGAGACAGAGACAGAGACAGAGACAGAGACAGAGGCAGAGGCAGAGGCAGAGGCAGAGGCAGAGGCAGAGGCAGAGGCAGAGGCAGAGGCAGAGGCAGAGGCAGAGGCAGAGGCAGAGACAGAGACAGAGACAGAGACAGAGACAGAGACAGAGACAGAGACAGAGACAGATATACGCATGTGCTACATTCCCTCCC
>CAXHKR010000013.1:0-27894 GCA_964017155.1 Oasisia sp. SBJ-2009 | reverse complement strand
CAAAATAGATCAGCTTGTGATAGACAAGCCAGGCATGCCAAAGTATCTGCACAGTCGAAGTGGGAAAATGTCCTTGAAAGACCTTGAAAGTGAACACCAGGTTGTGATTGTAGACAAGTCGCAACAGGTTTCGAAAGGAGATAGCTCTATGAATGGAGGGGGCCGCGCTGTTGGGTCAATGGTTGATCTAATGAGTGGCGCCACCATAGAAGTGGTTCAGGGCGATTTGACCAGGTTCCCTGTTGATGCCGTCGTCAATGCAGCCAATGGAAAATTGAAACACTACGGAGGACTTTCACGTGCAATCTCACAAGCAGGTATTGTATTCAGTTGTGGCATAGGGTATGCACAGCATTCTGCACTAGCACTATTCTCTTGAGCAAATTTGGCTAAAAGGACTAATTTTGTTTTAGCCAAAAAAATGGTTTATCCAATTTTAAGGTGTATTTCATTTATAACTGAACTTGTAATTTTGTGTTTATCTGTCACAATGTAATACAGTGCACACTGTTTTCAGAGTTTTATAAAACATTTATAAAAGAAAACATTTTAAAATAAAATGCTACCTTAAAGTTGTTGCGTCTTGTGCAGACATCAAGCTTAGGAATTTAGGTTTTATGCCACCAAATACTAGATAAGGATTCTCATTGGCTAGAATCCCACAACTATTGATCATTGACATTTCAGTTAACCTCTTAAGCCCTGAATTTCTGAGGGCCTCAACACTATGACCAGACATGGGTTCACATGATGAACTATTGTAAAAAAAACTGTTCATCATAATTATATAAAGGTGTACATCATCTGAACCAGAAAGGAATTATCTAAACATTGGTGTACATATCATTGTTGAATGACTAATTAACCCTTTTTATACCAGATACGCACCGATGCGTAGTTGCCGCATGTTACCAAATACGCATCGGTGCGTATTTACCAACGTGTCCGCCCATGCGGCCATGTTGTGGCCATATTGAATAAATTAAAATCCCCCACTTCCGTCATACGAAGAGAACGAGGCTACACCACACTTCCTGCAAGGCAGACGCCATTTTATTGCGGCAATTTCAGTGGTTTTAAACGTGTTTTTGGAAAGTTTTGTTTTGTGTTGTTCGTCGCGGCATTTAAAAATGGCGGACGATGGTGCTTCAGACAGCGAAGGCAGTGATATTTCGGGAGTTGACAAGTTTATAAACGACGATTTTGAAGGAGAATTAGCGGGAGAGAATGTCGACCCACTGGCACTGCCCTGGATCGAGTGCAGGATGGCGGCGACGAAACCAGACCGCAGTGGATTGACAATTTGTTTCACGAATCCAACGAGTCTGGGGATGATTTATAGGGTTTCCACCCCGACTGGGTGACTGATCCTCGCCGCTTTCGCCCTGTCAGTGCGCCAGATTGCTCCCTGGATGGCACAGGCCACGAACTATGGTTGTAGTGAGTGCTCTGTGCCTCTGCACCAGAAATGCCTGAGGGCACACATCAACCAGTCGAACATTGGCAGACAGGGTTGTCATGTAAATCGATGGATCGTTCTGTAGTTCTAGTTGTCGTTTTGTAATAAATTTATTGTTTACACATAGCATACATATTTCTGGAACTCATTTTGTCAGTAGGAGAGATAGTATTGACTGCTGGAAGGAAGTAATATGATAATATCCATTGTTGTTATCTGTCATCTTACAAAACTAATATTTTCGGACTGACATACCTGATGAATATTGCTCATAACATTCCTTCTAGCCGTCACACAGGTATATTAGCAAAATGTAGCTATTGAATTTTTCTACAACTCTTGTAATTGAAGTTGCTTTCTATTCATGCAAAAAACAGCAGAGTTATTATTGACTGCTGGAAGGAAATAATATGATAATATCCATTGTTGTTACTTGTCATCTTACAAAACTAATATTTTCGGACTGACATACCTGATGAATATTGCTCATAACATTCCTTCTACCCGTCACACAGGAATAATTCTTATAGCAAAATGTAGCTATTGAATTTTTCTATAACTCTTGTAATTGAAGTTGCTTTCTATTCATGCAAGAAACAGTCGAAAAGTTGTGCTGAAGTTCAGTCATGCATTTTGTAAAAAAAATAAAAAAACTTTCCTCTGATTTCAACTTATAATATCATAGTTGAATAAACAGTTCTATTTATATGATGCACATCAATGGAAAGCTGCATTTCTTAGCTTTCATTTGATATACAACACTTGTATATATGTTATGTAGTTGCTGAGAAAATCAAATTTGACACACACCATGTAAACAATTTTTCCATATCCGTTTTTTCTCCCAAATGTGCTGGTAACATGGGTATAATTTCTGGGCGGACGTCTGGTATAAAAAGGGTTAAAACGAATTAATATATAATTTATATTAAAAAAAGTCCAAAATGGCCGAAAATAAATATGAAAATCAGTTTTGTTTTGTTGATTCCTCCACAATTATAATCAATTATTTTATCAGTTATAATCTTATCATTGTAAAATATAAGGTATCTTCTATCTATGAGTAACATAAAAACTAACACTCAATTGGAATTCTATATTATGTCACTCGGGAAGTTGGTCCTGTCTTTCTCAAATCAAGATTGAAATAGTACATACAACAAGAGCTATGTGGAGTATAGCACATACAAGTACAAAACAAAATACTGTATATATCAGAATAATAAACTTGCCTACACTGTGTCATTAAAATTACTGTCGCGTGACTACAAAACATTGAAAATAATCAGAATATTATTTATATCAACAATCCATACAAGAAACAAGATGGCTAATAAAATACATGAAAATCAATTTAATTTTGTGGCTAATGCACAATTATTTGACAACCCAGAACAGACATCACTGCTGCTTTTCAGATTTCCATCCAAATCATCAGATATACTAACTAAACAACTGCAATTCTTGCTCATGATCATTGCTAACACGAACAGTGAAACACCTACGATCTACTGCCGACTTAAATTTGGTAGAAAGTACCGTTTTTCCTGATAGATATATGTAAACTTGGTGTCAAACTGTCGGTAAATCTCCTGTCTACATCGTTTGACTGAGTTTTCTTGCAAAACTAGTGACATCTAGCGATTAGTACACACACTAGTGTAAAACTCCGACAGATTGGGGTTCTGGATCCATGAGATTAACATAAATTGTTATAAAAGCCTCATTAAATGATCAACTAAATTGCAAGAAATAGAACAATTTTAAATCAGTAATATTTAATTGGATAATGATATAAGACCAGCTTTTCACGATCAGCATTTGAAATTTTGCTAACTTTGGCGATCACATGGATTTTTCTTTTTGCCAAAACGTTGTACACATGTACATGGGAAATGGCGAAGCCATAGCATGAACCTTACCACCTCTGGCTAAAATAATTAGAAACTGTAATTAAAGACATTCAGTAATATATTTTAACACTTTAATGGGTAGACAACACTAGAATAACGAAAGATAGCATACTCCTTTCATAAATAAATGCTCCCTTTGAAGAAGCAATGTGACCATAGTCCATATTAATAACCTACATAGAGCTTAGATCAGCAGTGTGAGCTGGCTGGTTAATGTAAAAGAAGAATCTGATCGCGGTAAATGAAAGGCCCACGAACTGCCAGTTTACTGGCCAGTTTTAGATGGTCTGCGTGTACGAGGGGTTGGGTAGTTTTGGATGGCATGCGCAGAAAAGTGTTAATATGTTTGTAACAATACTTGTAGCCAATTTAAATGGTTGAGGTAGACACAAAATTAGATGCCTGCTTCATTCATAATTTGAAACAATTTCGATTGTACAGCAGTCCCTCCCTTTACCGGACCCTCTGATGAGTGGACACCTGCTATGTCGGGACACTATCTCAATGTACAGACTGCTCTACCATGTTAATGTCCCTCTGATGAGGGGCACCTGGTGGACGCGGACAGCGGACAAGATATTTTGGTTTTCATTCCCTGCTAAGGCGGACATCAAGCATTAATTAACAAAAAGTTGGTCGAAATATTTTATGTACAAAATGGCGGCGGACAGAGCCGCAAATCTCCCCATTTTCAATTAACTAAACACAAACAAATTCTACCTAATTTATCCAACTGGAAGTGGATAACTGGTTTTATTTATGGCTGGCTATTGTATTGGGTGTTTCTCTGTGTCACCGGACAATGGGAATGCCTGTTAACTAATTGCAATCGTGTCTGCAGGCTGAGCAAATGCTCACAGACACTGGCAGCGCGGACAAAAAACTGAACAATGTCCTGAATTGGAGTTATTTAAAACACTTCTTATTTAGATGACTGATCATTGAAAGCAGTCTAATCAATACCTAGGTGCAATGCATACCCCTCGACTGTCGTTGAAATTGTTTATAAGCTTTATTGGAGCTCCCGCGAACAGCTTCGATACCCTATTATCGCCCATCGCATACGTTCCAATCTTGTAGAACGAAGTGCAATCCATTCACATCTTTACAAATAATGTCCATCCACGCATCTACACTACAACTGTATGTTTTTAAATGTATGTACTCTTTGACTAAGCATTATTATTTGAGTATATTAGACATGTAAATAAAAAACATATTTTTGTTATTATCAACAGACGAAAGCATGCTGAATGGTGATTTAAATATCTCCCATCATGCCTCAGTCACCATGGCTTAGTTTGGCTCACAAAAAATAAATGCCATGTTCAAGTGTAAAGATTATGTTAGTTGTGTAATAAAATATCATATAGATGCTGCTGATTTTCATGCTTACTGAACATTATTTATTGATCTATTGTTATTGATCTATAACCATGTCTTCTTTTTAAAACAAAAAACTGGAACAAACATTTTTATATCAAATTAACATAGATATTTTTTTATTTGGGGTATTAAAACTGGTTTTTGTTAATGTCTTTTTTCCTTTTTTAACGTTCTTCACATTTATGGTTAACAACTTCTCTGTCATAAATGATGCGCACAATTAGGGTCTACACTGTAGAGGCAAAAACAGCGACTCAAAAATTCTGTCCCGATGAGGGGACACCTGCAATGTAGGGACACTTTTGTTTGGATACAGGAGTGTCCGCTGAAGAGAGGGACTGCTGTACTACAAAAGCACATTTGCATAAAGATGATATGACGTGTCATCACCATTTGTCTTGTAGAAAGGCGCTACCTCAACATTGAAACCTTTCTTTCTTGCTGCAGGAGGGCCAGAGATTCAGCGGGAGAGTGATGACATCGTGCAGCGCCATGGCATACTGACAGCAGGCGAAGTCTGCATGTCTACAGCTGGGCGACTTCCATGCAAGAAAGTGATCCATGCAGTTGGACCAAGGTGGAAGGGTGGACACAACAACGAAGCTTCTGACCTGTATGTTGCCACCTATGGAAGCTTGCAGGCTGCTGAGAATTCAGGCTTGTCTTCAGTTGCGTTTCCTGCATTGTGTTGCGGCAATTTTGGCTACCCAGTGAAACAAGCCACCGAGACGATCATCACGGCTCTGAAGGATTTCCTCGAAGATCCACAACATACGTGTGTGAAGAAAGTGTCACTTGTTGATCGATCCGACCAAATTGTGAGAGAACTGAAAAACGGCCTTGTTGTTGTGTTCGGTTCACGTGTGATGGTCTCAACTCAGCCTGCACCGGGCTCTTCCCATGAGACAGGCAAGTAATGGCATCATGTGACTGTATAGGAATGGATGTGCAAACAATATATACAGAGAAGATTTTAATTTAGAATTTACTTTCCAGTTTATGTCATTCATAGTGTTCCTTTCTGTTACATAGGTCGTTCGGATGGTGGACATATCGAAGGCAGATCTGCAGCAAACAAACAAAGTGTCACATTGATCATCTACGCTCAATCACCCGCAGTTATTGCTCGTGTGAAGCAGGCCATAGAGAGTCGATGTAGGGCAGAATGTCCAGATGTTGTTCTTGACAGTAAAGACGACCAGGAGGCCATCACAAAACTGACTCAAGTTAAGGTGAAATGCTTAGCAGTGTTCATTTTGTATAGCGACTTTCATTATTTGATGGCTATTCCTGAAAACTTCCGCTTAGTAATTTAGTTCTTCCATCACAGTAATAAATCCAATGTTAGTTTAAGCATCTACCAGCAATACTAAGCAAACCTCTGCATGATATATTAATTTGTATGTTTCCATAACTATTTCTATCACTGTTTTGTGTCACATCGCATTTGAACAGGTAAGATTTGAAAGTGTTGTCATTGCACTCGAACACCAGTCCTATAATCACCAGTCCCTTATTATTTTTTAAATGATTTGACTTTGGTATCTACTGGTTATAGATGTTGTCACCTGTATATGACAACTGACAAAGATAGAAAATTAATATTCTAGACAATTTTAGAGTGATACTTCATACATATTTTATGGAAAATGTCTGCTGCATTCACACAATATGGCTGTGATTCTGGCCATCTTGTATGAAAAACCAGAGAAAATGCTAATTAGGTGATTATGGTGAAGACTGTAGGCAGTGACTATGACTCACCAAAACACATTTCATTCATAACTACTAATGCATTATATAGTCCAAAGGATTTCATTGTCACTTGGCCCATTTTAGTGTCACCCCGTCAGTGGGATTAAAAATGCTTTTCTGACATTGTTTTCATGTCATGCGCTCTCTCTGCCATTACCTAGGTTAAGCAGGAGATCATAGCTTTATGCAGAGCGCTGTAATTCAGAAGGGTAAAACATGTATCACTGATCACTGGTGAAAAAGAAGAAGCAAAACAGGTCTTCATAAATCAAAGATATTGTCAGTTATGCCTTGAAAATGTGTGTCACACATGTGTTTGTACTTCATTTTATGTTATGAAACATCCCAATGGTTTGTATGTAAATGATCAACATCCACGTGTCCACCAAAAAAATGTGTGAGTGGCAAAAACATGTTCCTGCTGGGATTAGGTGTGTCAATCCAACAATTAATATCATACAAGGAACCCACATACATATTGTTTCTGTTAACACATGTCTAATTACTTTGCCATTTTTCTCATACCATATAATACTGGCAATAACTTTGTAGATTGCTGAGATACAGTCACTGGAAGAAAGGCTTAATGTGAAAATAACCATTCACAATGGAAAGAACAAGCAATCCATCTGCATCCAAGGACTCAGGGTGGACACAAGCCAAGCACACATCCTCATATCTGATATCTTCAGACATGTGGAAGTGGCCACTGTGAAGAAATTGCAGGAGGCTCTGATTGCTAAATGGATTCCAAAGGGTGCAACAGTCACTGGGTTGGATGCACGTCTGGTGAGTTTCATCTCAACATCTTCCAGCAGTCAACGACTTATGGATGACAAGATGGCTGAAGTGTATGCTACTGTGGAATGGGACACGTACAGTGACACCTCAAGGACGATTGAGTTGACATGCACAGTCACCCACAGCATGACGAATGCACAACAGCTGGGGAAGACGTGGAACAAAGATGCACCTATGGCCTTCCTGGATGTGTTGAAGAAAGAGTTTGCATCTGAGGAAGTCAGCATTCTGCAGCAAGCCTGGGAGACGTTTGTGAACTGCATTACGTACACAGAAGATCAGGATCGCGACAAGGTCGTTGCTGATGTAGATGCAAACGCACTCACTGTGCATGTCACTGGGCAGAGGAAAGAAGTTCACTACTTATCTGACCGTTTCAAACGTGATCACTCACATATCCAAGAAGAACTCAATCAATTGGGAACGTTAGTCTCGGACAAGACATGTGAAAAGGCTAGGGGTTAGTATTCCACTACATTTGCCTACATTCAATATAGTGAAGGGCACCAAACAAAACATCTCTCTGTTAAGCATAGGTCTATATTAGCACAGGTATATTTAAGGTTATATTTATCAGGTAGTCCATTGTACTTAAGACATTATATAACGTGTGATTTGACTGGTGGCCCAAATATCTGCCTCCAAGATAGCGCACAGTTTACGAGTCTTCCACTTTGTCACCACATTCCAAGTTAAAGGGAATAACAACAAGGCATTATATAAATTTCTTTTGTTGCATATACATGAAGTATACTATTATATGTAACATTTGAGTGTGTTTAAAAAATACATAAAAATATCTATATGTTTAAAATGTTATATTAAACACGGCTAGCCCGGAGATCCCGCGGAATTTTCAGATTTAATGAGCTAAGCGTTTTACCAACTATGACGTCATCCCAGCATATCAATAACACTGATTTACATCAGATAATTATTTTCTAAACATCAAACGCAAGTTACAACACAACTGCAGATATTATGTGATGTGGCAGTCTATATCCATTATATATATATATATATAGAAAATATACAGAGCCGTAATGTAATGAAGTACATTTACTTCGTTACTTTACTTAAAGGAACGCAAAACCGAAAAGTTACATGCTATGCACGTGAAAGAGTAAATAAAAACAAACTATTTTGAACGGTAATCACATTTTTAATGTCAATGGTTTATTAGTAAAAAAAATCTGAACACCTTTTCTATCAAAGTTTGTAAGTTGCGCCATTTTGACTGATGTGTGACGTCAATAATGCTCGCAGTCTGGCAATTCTGTATTTAAAAATAATCGCTAGGTGGCGCTGTGTACATCCGATTCGTGTAGGCGAACCGACCTGATTTTCGTTCAGAAATAGCTGAATTTCGATTGCAACGATAAGGGCCAACATTTTCAAGATAGAACTGAACGCGCTGGTAAACCTGGTAAAGAAGACCCGCCGGAAGCCGAAATGCAGAGGCGAGTAACAAGCCGAGGCGACATTGAGTGATCGACAAGTGGTCGAAACTCGCCGAAACTTCGAAAGGCGAATGTATGCTGTTACTGTGGATACCCGTTACTGTAACTGTATTGTTAGGAGGAAGACTCAAAAATCTGTCGGTGAAGGTAAGCATTTATGTGTCTAAATGTTGCCCTAAATGTTCATTATGAAATCTGGGCTGGATGTTAATTTAAGTAATTAAAATATCAACGCCAACGGAGTCGATGGTGGGTCAGTGACACTGTCACTGACAGATATGCTGATGGCCACCTCGCATTCGGTGCCATGTATTATTCTCCAAGTCAGTGGTGTAGTGTCGGATATGTTATACACAACTTGAAGTTACCCAATTTGAAACACATCATATCACATATGGGGTCATGGCTCTCCGATTTATCTCAGCCTGACACAGACTGACAGAGTGACAGGCTCGGTCCTTCGCCCATGTTTTCAGGAATCAATTTCCAAATTGCCCACAAATCATTGAAATGTGGAAAAAATGCAGATTAATTGTTGTTTTTTCAAATACTGGACATTATTATATTAACAGCAGCGACTGTGGCATGTTTTTTGTATTATTGACATAGCATGACCTGTGCGACTAAAAAACAGATGTGTGTCAATATTGATTGTTCTTTTAATAGGCGTGGTATATTTAAAGCGAGGGTTTGGAGCCTAATTCTGGAGGGCTAAATAAAGAAAGAAAATCACCACCCATGTTCTTTATGAAATCAACTTCATGCTGAATAATAAAGTTGTTTTTAGCTGAATATATGTCTCTATTAAAAATAACCATTTTGAACTGGGTAAAAGTAACACAACTAGCAGAACAAATATTCTAAACTATAACATATGTGGATATATTTATGTATATTCTGTGGTGGTCTTAATTGCAATGTAACTTTGTTGTCGTGTCAAGGTAACCATAATAGTAGCTGTGATGTTCTATATTGTGCTAATAATATTTCTTATTCATGAAAAACTCATTTATACATCTGGTTCTGTTTCAGATGTGCCATGATATATTACAAATGGCCATGGATTTTATAGTCTGTGTTTGGAGCAGACAGTGCTTCCAAATGTCACATATATCTGCCAACAAAGATGTAAGTATAATATTATGTTCATGTATTTATAACAACAGTGAAATGTGTTGCTCACAATTTATTGACAATGAAAATAACATTAGAGTAACCAGAACACCAAACATTTTATATAATACAAATGACATTTCATACAATGAAAACACCACATATTATTCCATAGTAGAAATATACCCAAAAAATTACGTTGAACAGTAAATGATGTAGGATCATTCTAGAACATTTCGAGTAGCATGGCCAGTTGTCCACTATGTGAGAATTGAAAAAAGTTCCAGTGATTTTATAAAAACAGAACATGTATTCTATTGTATTTTCTACAATGATAATGGATTGAGTTACCTCCATTTTCATATGTCACCTGTCAACACAGTTCTTATATAGTGCAGTATCCAATCCTCAGACATGGGGTCAAATACATTTGTATTTGAAAGTATTTAAATAGTTTTAAGTAACGTAATTGATGTTTAGTAATTAAATGTATTTGGATTCCTCAAGAGTATTTGTATTTAAATAAATGTCAACGTATTTGACCCCATGTCTGCTCGGCATTGTCCAAAGTGCTTTACACTTTACTCCCTGGCATACCTATTCAGTTAAACACCATCTCATGACTGTGGGAAGCATCCAGCCAAGCTGTAATTAATGAATCAAGACGGTTCGTGTTACAAATATCCACCACTGTCAATAGCCAGTTACTTGTTTACACAGCCGAGTGAATTGGAGCAATGACGGGTGAACAGACTTGCCCAAGGTTCGACACAGCAGCACATGGTTTCGTTCTCGTAGTTGAGAGTCTGAAGCCAAGTCCAAAGCTTTAAACCACTGTGCCACTATACATAGTTGATATATTTATTTAAGCCTTATTTTATTTCAGGAGTCCAATTCGGCCATATACAGAGAATTTTACCCGGTGGATCCATGACAGGCTTGGTCGAAGGGTACAGAGAGTCATACCAGTGTATACCGGCCATAAGATCGAACTTCTGTGCTCTCAGCAGAGAACAAGATCTAGGATAACACTTGGCACTTGTTGACTGCTGCCCTTGCGAATTATCAGTTGATTTGTGAATAAGCAGTTGGATTGTCAATGAACAAATCAACTGACTCTTGACACCAGCAGACCTTCTTTCATTAGCTAGGGCATATCTGAACCAAGGATTGCAATTCTGACATGGACAGTCGTTGTGGGCAGCGGCCAGAGTTCTGACAAAGATGTAATTCACCATTCACTCATTCTTCCCACCACAGTGTGGTGGATCTGCAGGTAAACATACAGCTGTAGTGTCTTCTGCAGCTCCAATTACTTGCGTCTTGACCAGAAAACAGCCATGTTGTCAAGGTTCGCTAGGACGTGGCCGGACGTTCTTGCTAGAGCCATGGTTCCATCCTATAAATAAACAGGACATGCTGTACTGCTAAATATTTGTGTCATGTTGTATCTTATATACAGTGGCTTGTTATCAAGTGTGGTTGTCTTTAATAAAAAAAATTGTTATAATGACATTTAAGTGCTTCAGATTCTATTATTCAATAAACACAAACGTTGGCACCTCAAAATATCAATCGAACAGGAATATCTATGACAATGTATATTTTAACTGGCAAAATGTCATATTGACACATCACGCCAATGTGCATGGTGGATCATCTGACTTACTTGCTAAACTATTGGATTAAATTATTATTGAATTAGGTTAGTGATTTGCACTCTTATTGTGGGGAAGAAACTGGTACCAAATGTTTACCGACTGATCTTGTGGGATATCTACAAATCCTCGTTGACTCGTTCCATCTAGTATATTATGCTAGTCTGTTATTGGGGTGTGTTAATGTTTCTTCTTGTTTGCTGAGTGTGTCCCAATATTTCAAGAAACTCTACCTACCAATAAAGGCAATATTGCAAATTTGCAAAGTAATTTTTACAGTACATAAGTTATGTCTCATCATAGCTAATTATTCATCCTTTACTGTAAGCCTGTAACATGTCCTAGTATCAATGTATTAGTATCTGAACTGACACAGCACACAGAATTTGTAATTGTGTGTCTCGCTGAACGAATAACATGATTGAAAACAACATTCGCAATGCCAGTTTGTGATGTTTGAATAATATATTTACTGAAAAATATTGCAGGCATGCTGGCACATTCACAGTGGTCAACCTGACAATAGGAACTGCGTAACTATGAAAGGCAGTATTTTTGAAAACTTATTTAGTGAATATTGTAAAACCTTAATTTATTCTTTAGACCTATTTATTTTAATGTTTTAAAGTATTTATTAAAATATTTTATTAAAGTATTTTTTAAGTTTATTCAAATAATCAAAGAAAATATGTTTTAATGTCTTAACATATTTAATTTACCTTTATAGATACATTTCAAATAAATTATTCTCTACTTTTTTAATTAATTTTTTATTTATGCTAATGTTTTAAATTATATATTATTTCAATCTATTTTAACAAATATATTTTGCATGTTTTATGTACCTATTTCAATCTGTATTGATTGCCCAGAGAATGAAATAAACCAACCAAAATCTAGGTGCTATATTATCGTTCATGCGAATTGATGGGGACATCTATGATCTGGCTTGCATTCAGCTGTGTTTTAATGTTACGGTCATGTTTAACACATGTAGCTTTACCTTATTTATATGCCTATGTTCATGCAAACGTGATACCATTCAATGTAGGATAAAATAAAACTAATAATAATGAATAACAATATCGAACGGTTTAACTCGCTTGGACTTGGTCCTAGACCTAGTTAGCGGCTCCATGATCCCATGTCATGTACATACCTTCTAGAACGTTAACTGTGGTGGATGTTTATAAAATATATCAGTATGTACATAAGTCATAACGACAGACATCGCAATGTGTCTAATGGTACAAGATTTAAATAATTTAGACACAGAAGACTTAATATTTACTAACCTTCTTGCGCGCGCTGACTTGGCTACGGCGATGGAAGGTTTCGACCGGTAACCCGTTTCAACGACTATCGTTGGTGATTAAATATCGCGCCAATATCGTTTGCACAGCTCTAAATTTCAAAACTCGACGTCGCCAACGTTTCTGCGGATCTTGACCCACTATATACGATGAGAAACATCCCATTTGAAGCAAGGTTCTTCGAACGGATGTTCTTCTTCGAAGTTCGGGTATCTGACAACATTGTGTTTACAACGGCGATAAGCATTATTATGCGTCATCGGACACGTGACTTTAAGGCCGGTTCTGCGTGCTGAATGGTTATACAACAGGAAGAGGCGGACCGGGGCGCGTTAATGGCCGCCTCTACGGAGCCGAGGATTTCAGTGAAATTATCCACTTTGAAATTATTTTACTAATAAACCACTGTCGTTAAAAATGTGATTACCGTTCAGAATGGTTGCTTTGTATTAGCTCTTTCACGTGCATATCACGTAATATTTCCCTTTTGGCTTCCTTTAAGTAGAAAAGTTTACTTTTCTAGAGTAACGAAATACAATTTTTGGGAAGTACTTTTACTTGTAATGAAGTACTTTTTCTAAATGTAACGAAGTACTTATAATTTATTTGTTAAATTTGCGAAGCTCCTAAAACGTTCCGCAAATGATTTGTGTCAGTAGCACGTGCAGCTCTGTTTGCCGTCAGCACAGATTTATTTACAAATGTCAGAGGAAACAACAAATAGAAATAACAGAGAAGCGGAGACAGGCAAGTTGAATGTCCGGGATTGGCCAGATTTCTTTTGTTACTTGATGAAGCCAGTGAGATAATTGCAATCTGGGGTCTGCAGCTGAGCTTGAAATATGTGTCAGCAGGACCACAGCTGGCTGCCCCCAGTTGCAACTGGGTCGCTCGGACAACAATGGCCAAGAGTTATTTAAAACCTTGTTTTGACCAGACAAGAACAAAACAGCTGCCTTACTATCTTCTTGTGTCTTACCTGTTGTTGATACAGTTTGTTAACTTTAGATGATTCTTGTGAATGGCACATGCTAGACGTATATCGAGGGTTCCCCATTATCGCCCACTGCAAAACTGCCGATCTTTAGGATCAGTAGGCCTATCTGTCTGTAATATAGATCAGTGTGTGTAACTGACTGAAATCAATTTATATATATATATATTTACATTAGTCTTAAAATAAATGTTTGCAATTACACATGAAGGCATAATTATTTTGAAAGGAATGTTATACCCACTGGTCTATACCTCCTTCGTCAAGTATCACAAATGACAACATTCTTCACACGTCCAAGATGATAAAAAATAAGAAATCTATAATAACGTATATATTTTCTTCTTCTTAAGAATACGATGGTTGCTGTAGCCCTAGCTGTTAGTAATCAAACATGATTGTAGGCTATTCACAGCCCGTATAACATGCTTTTTGACTTTAATACTTATATTTCACACTGTTAAAACATTTATTTATGATACAGAAAAACATATTACTGAACAAATTATATCTGGTTGATATACTGTATACGCTAAATTATATTGTGAATATTTTGTTTTATTCACAACAGTTGGCTGCATCGGCCATGTTTTTTATTAAATGAGAAAAGTACTTTTGTGTTTGCTTCAAGTACAAGTTTTTACTTGTACTTTAAGTACATATTTCTAGAAGTACTTTTACTTGAGTAGCTTTTTCTAGAGTTACTTTTACTTTTACTCAAGTACAAAATAAATGTACTTGTTACAGCTCTGATATATATATATATAAATAGTTGTACATTAAATAATTGTGTGATGTGGCAGTCTATATCCATTATATATATATATATATATATATATATATATAAAACATATATATATAATATGTGTACATGTACACTGAATAATTGTGTGACATGGCAGTCTATAATAATGTTTTCTTTAAAGGTTGTGGTGTTGTCCATTCGACTTGCTTGTACTCAGAGGTGTGTCATCGTTACTTCCGATCACTAAAAATACAAGGTATGTGGTATACCGTTTCATAATTTTAACCTATATTTACAGTACTTTTTGTTTTCGATTTGTAAATACGTAAATGTTCCTCGTCGTGTTGTGGAGCTTTGATAATATTTTAAGCCAGATAATAATTAAAATGTCAACGATTAGCTTGGCTATCTTCTTGAGTACAATAATAGTTCATCCATTTTGATTCAGTTGAATTTTGCAATAAGCAATTTACTGGTATGTATATTATAATGTACATCTTCCGGTATATTGTTTACCTCCTCCCAGTATGTTAATTTTCATTCGATACAAATAAGTAAATAAATTGCTTAAGAAGATTGCTTTGTTTAAATCAGATTGGTTTAGTTGTTTATGTTCAGTCAAAACATCTATAATATTATAATGTATCGTATGATCCGTCATGGAGGCATCATTAATAGCAGAAACACTAACTGGTGATATATCACTTTTTATGTTAGAGCTTAGATTGCACGTTGCAGTGCCAACATGGCTTCTGAAGAGACATTTTGACTTCTCTACAAAGCATTGCTAACACTGTTAACAGGAGTAGTGCCGACCATTTTATGTGCGTGCGATGCAATGACATGCATTGATTGTTGGGTGAGGGGATCGAGAAAATGTCATGCAAACTAGTGGACCAACCATATTTTTGAAATTGATGTAGCTTAGGTGTGTATTTATTATATTCCATATAACTATTTATAATTTCTTTTAGATCAATATCATCGGCTATTTTTACAGTACTCTATAGATAATCATAAAACTGTTTTTTATACAGACTGGAAAATATCCAGGAGAACACAAAAGCCCAAACCAGATTACCATATCATTTTAAATTATGGGGTGTTGTAAGTTTGTTTTCTGAAAAGTCTGTTCTCTCAAAGATTGAGAAACTGCATTAATTTCTTTAAAGAGCAACACCTTATCCATTATTACAATTATTTTAGATAACGTAATTTTTGCAAATGTTTGTACTGTTGACAAAAACCACCATTCTGCGGCCAAACGGCCTCATAATAAAAAATGCACAATTTATTAAACGAACCTTATGAATTGAATGTGTTTTGAAATAGTTAACATTATGTGCAAGATATACAAGCGATAACGTGTAATATGGGAACATTGACGAATTGACCATGAATAATAATGACCGATTGTATATTACACATCACATATTCATGGCATAAATGGAGTAAACTATTGCTGAGAGTGCATATTTATGTCAAAATAACAATCATGTCAATATCAAAAATATAACGTGTTTTCGTTCTGCAAATGCAGTAATTTACATATTTTTAAAGCACTATATTTTACATGCATCAGTGTTTATGCTTTCTTTTGATGTAAAATATGCGCAAATGCAAGACGTGTGTTGCGATCCTCATGAAACACTATTTGCAGTGGCACATCACCGCCATTATAGCGTTCCTGCGTTCTGTGTCGTTTCTTCACGCCCTTGGAACAGTGTTGCTCACGAAATGATCCACTATGAACATATATTTAAAAAAAACATGAAAGCAATTATTTAAACAAACCTATTATACTACAACTTACACAGCTGCTTAATGTTGTTGCTGGATTGGAATTTATAAATTAATTTGATCTTTGGTTCTTATCTGTCGTTTTGCTGTAGGATATTAATGCTGTGTTTTTGTTTGTATGCTAGCCTTGCATCTTAACCAGATTTGGGTTAGCGCCGTTGAATAAGTAATCTGAAACGATATCACTGTGAAAGTAACAATATTATTATTGTCATTAATATTAATGTGCATTCTCTAACTGATAGCATACTTGATTGTGCCACAATAGTGTGAAATAGTGTGTTGATGTTGTTTATAGAAGTCCTTGTGAAAAGTGAGTTTGACGTCTGCTACTGTAGCCAGTGCCACGCCTCAAGGAAAGATAAAGACTACTACACCCGCGGACAACCGGCCAAGAAGTATGGGATTCCTGTTGGATGGTGTCGCATTGGGCTCCAGTAAGTGTTCCACCTCATACTTCCTATCCTAGGTCAGCGAACATTTATTGTAATACAGGGTCTATTTGGACTGTCAGTCTACCAACATGCCACCACATGGTACTGTTTGCAGCACCCCAGTGCAAGCAACAGCCCTCAATGCATTCGACACGTGGCACCGGGCCTTTCATGGCACTAAGGAGGAATATGTGGTGCCCATTTTGACAGTTGGCCATTTGCTTGTGCCAGGTAATAGTTTTTTCATTGTGTATTATTTTAGATACAGGCAGGCAGGCAGGCAGGCAGGCAGGCAGGCAGGCAGGCAGGCAGGCAGGCAGGCAGGCAGGCAGGCAGGCAGGCAGGCAGGCAGGCAGGCAGGCAGGCAGGCAGGCAGGCAGGCAGGCAGGCAGGCAGGCAGGCAGGGAGGGAGAGAGAGAGAGAGAGAGAGAGAGAGAGAGGAAGGGACAGGGACAGGGACAGGGACAGGGACAGGGACAGGGACAGGGACAGGGACAGGGACAGGGACAGGGACAGGGACAGACAGACACGGAGACCTGTGTGTAATGGCGCTTGTTTATCTCCCCTTTCTTCGAATCCTGTACTGCAGTGTTTAACCTTGGGCAGGTTTTTCACTCTACATTGCTCCAGTTCACTCAGCTATATGAATGAGTACCTGGCTATAGACAGTGATTGGCGGTCAGGGGGATACGCACGCACGCACGCACGCACGCACGCACGCACGCACGCACACACACACACACACACGCACACACACACACACACACACAAAACATTATGTGGGTGTACGTATTTACATCCGCACGCATATATATAGTGTACATGCATGTATAAACGGGAGGAGGATATAAGCAAAGGAACAATGATATCTCAGATGTGTAGAGATGTGTACCATTTGTATTTAATATCTAGGTGATGTTGCCTTGGATGGTAGAACGATAGGAGAACGACCTGGTCACTTCCACGACGACAACAAGCCAGAAGGATTCGACACGAAGAAAATATTTCTGTCACCGAGCATTCGTTATGCTGGTCTCAGTACATATGCCACACCGTCCAGGTAAATCTGAAGAAAAACGACCATTATTTGCTGATTGCTCACAACAGCCATACAAACACTTGTTTTTGAGATACAAACACTTGTTATTAGTTGCTCTAAATATATTATTAATGTGACACCATAATTTGTAACCATTTCAAGTGTGTCGTGACAGTAACTTTAGGGTAATTTTTTTCAGGTTCTTGATGTGCACTCACCTCTTTTATATTAATCTTTCATTTTCTACTAGCCTGTGGTCTACCAACCAGTATATATTACCAACCAAAATAATTTGGAATTACTGACTTAGTACGTGTTTGCTTCTGCTTATGATGCACTCTCCAGGGGGCGCCATTGTAGTGTTTATATATATATATGTATATATATATATATACAGTGTATATATATATGTATATATATACATATATACATGCATACGTACATACATACATACATACATACATACATACATACATACATACATACATACATACATACATACATACATACATACATACATACATACATACATACATACATACATACATACATACATACATACATACATACATACATACATACATACATACATACATACATACATACATACATACATACATACATACATACATACATACATACATACATACATACATACATACATACATACATACATACATACATACATACATACATACATACATACATACATACATACATACATACATACATACATACATACATACATACATACATACATACATACATACATACATACATACATACATACATACATACATACATACATACATACATACATACATACATACATACATACATACATACATACATACATACATACATACATACATACATACATACATACATACATACATACATACATACATACATACATACATACATACATACATACATACATACATACATACATACATACATACATACATACATACATACATACATACATACATACATACATACATACATACATACATACATACATACATACATACATACATACATACATACATACATACATACATACATACATACATACATACATACATACATACATACATACATACATACATACATACATACATACATACATACATACATACATACATACATACATACATACATACATACATACATACATACATACATACATACATACATACATACATACATACATACATACATACATACATACATACATACATACATACATACATACATACATACATACATACATACATACATACATACATACATACATACATACATACATACATACATACATACATACATACATACATACATACATACATACATACATACATACATACATACATACATACATACATACATACATACATACATACATACATACATACATACATACATACATACATACATACATACATACATACATACATACATACATACATACATACATACATACATACATACATACATACATACATACATTTAACAAGATTTAACAAGATTGCCACCTAGAGAATCAACTCTAGATGGCAGGTGGACAAGGAAGCCGTTTGGCTTATCGAGAGTCCAACCTATCTATCTAAGTATACCCTGCCCGTCTTAGGTATATGTCAATTTTATTTTTAAACATATTAACACTTCTAGCACCTACACAATCAGCTGATAATTTGTTCCATTCGTTTACTATTCTTTGGGAAAATGAAAATTTTCTAATATCTAGTCTACACTGCTTCTTTGCTAATGCAACTCCATGTCCTCTAGTCCTTCTCTCTTCCTTGACCGTGAAAAAAATATTTCTGTCAATATTTTCATACCCATTCAATATTTTAAAAACCTCAATCTGATCTCCTCTCAATCTTCTGGTTTCTAGTGTTGTTAGACCACATTCTTTTAGACGCATTTCATAACTAATATTCCTGAGTTTTGGTATCATTTTTGTTGCTCTCCTTTGTACTCTTTCTAGCATATCAATATCCTTCTTGCGATATGGCCTCCATGCTTGTATACAATATTCTAAATGAGGCCTAACTATTGTTTTATAAAGCGGTATTATTAGTTCTTTTTCTTTGTATACTATATTTCGCCTAATTAATCCAAGAATTTGGTTTGCCTTCGCTGCTGCAATTCCACACTGCTCTGATACCTTCATGTCAGCACTAATGGTTAAACCTAAGTCCTTTTCCTTTACAGTAGTATTTAGTACAGTACCATCCATTGTATATTGTGCATTTTCATTTCCATGTCCTGTGTGGAGGCACTTACACTTTCCAAAGTTAAACAGCATTTGCCATTTCTCAGACCATTCTATCAACTTATTTAGATCATCTTGTAAATGCTGTCTATCTGCATCACTTTTTATTTTCCTAAACACTTTTGTGTCGTCCGCAAACTTCAACACCTTGCTTGTTATGTCATCATCCAAATCATTGATATATATTAAGAATAAAATAGGTCCCAATACTGATCCTTGCGGTACTCCACTCAAAACAGATTTCCAATTTGAAACCTCCCCATCAACTACTACTCTTTGTCTTCTATCAATAAGCCATTTTTCTATCCAGTTAATCATACTATTTCCTATGCCATGGGCCTTTAGTTTAAGTAGTAATCTTTGGTGTGGCACTTTGTCACAGGCTTTTTTAAAATCTAAGTAGATTATATCTACTGGTGATCCCTCATCTACCCACTTTGTGACATCTTCCAAAAAACATAACATATTTGTTAAGCATGACCTCGCTTTTAAAAACCCATGTTGAGATGTGTTTATCAATTTATTTTAACAAGAAAATCAGCCAAGTGATCTTTAATTAGTCTTTCTAATAGTTTACAAATCACCGATGTTAAACTCACTGGTCTATAGTTCTCTGACTTGCTTCTTGATCCTTTTTTAAATAATGGTATGATGTTTGCTTCTTTCCATTCTACCGGAACCACTCCTTCCTCTAATGCCAAATTGAACACTGTTGCAAGTGGTATGCTAATTTGTTCTACAATTTCCAGTAGTAATTTGGGAGGAATCCCATCCACTCCTGGTGATTTATTATCCTTCATATCTCTTATTTTCATATCTACCATTTTTGGGGTTACAGTTAGTTGTCCTAAATAGTCACACTCTCTCCCTTCGAACTTAGTCTCTAGTACTGGTAATGTACTAATATCTTCCCTGGTAAACACCGAACTAAAGTATTCATTTAGGTTTTCTGCCATTAAGAATCCCTCCGTTATTATGTTTCCATCACTACCTTCTAGTGGCCCGACCTTATCTTGAACTTTCTGTTTACTTCTAACATACGCATAAAAACTCTTGCTGTCATGTTTTATGTTGAAAGCTATTTTTTGTTCATAGCTTCTCTTCGAATTTCTAATTTCAGCTGTAGCTTGATTAAGTGCTTCTTTATAAATGGCATAGTCTTCTTCACTTCCAGTATGTCTATATGTCTTCCAAATCATTTGCTTGTTTCTAATGGCTTCCTTCGATAAGTGTTTCTTCTTTGACCTTTTCCCCTGTTTTTTCAAGGGGACAAATTTGTCAACGATGCAGTCAATTTCCCTCTTTAAGATATTCCAGCATTCTGTTGCTGTCTTATTCTTCAGTGTGTTATTCCAGTCTATCTTCGCTAAATATTCCCTCATGTCCTTATATCTTCCTTTGTGAAAATTTTTCCTGTACCGTATTTTTCTGTTCCGTTCTCCTTTTACTTTGATGATAAAATGTATCTGGTTATGATCACTACATCCCAGTGGCTCACATATATTGACATTATCAACAAATTCCTTCTGTGAGCTCAAAACTATGTCCAACACGTTCTTGTCCCTGGTTGGTTCTAACACATGTTGAAAAAGGAAACTATCTTGTATTAAATTTAAAAACTCTTGATCCTCTCTCCCAGGACTCTGTAGAGATGTCCACTTTATATGCCCATGGTTAAAATCCCCCATAATAATACAGTCCCGTTTACTCACTTCTTTTATAGCGTTGTGCATTTTTTCATTCTCTTCTATGCTTATGTTTGGACTACGATAAACTAACCCAACAGTTAATGTTGAGTTTCCTGTAACTATGTTACACCAGACAGCTTCACATTCTGCTTCTTTTTCTAATTTTATTTCGTAAGCCTGGATGGATTCTTTAATATATAAAATAACTCCGCCTCCCCTTCTTCCTAATCTATCTTTCCTAAACATTACATATCCTGTCATTCCTAATTCGGCATCTGATATATCGGGGGTGGCCCAAGATTCAGTTATACCTATTATGTGAGGGTCAATATCTTCTACCATAATGTTTAGTTCATTTCTTTTGTTTACTATGCTCCTTGCATTTAAACAAACACATTTATAACCAAATTTCGTAGGGCTTTCCAGGCTGTTTTTTGCTGATTTCTTTTTGCTGTCTTTAGCTATGCCTCTAGTATTTGGCTTCTCTGTGTATCCCCCCTGCGAAACTAAAAAAAAGATTGCAACCTGTTCCTCTGTCCATAGATTGAAGCAGGTTCTCGGAGAACACTGCTGCGCCCTTTCCGCCTAGATGGAGGCCATCTCTCACGTACATATCTTCCTTCCCAACAAAGTATCCCCACAAATCTACAAATCCAACTCCTTCTCCTTCACACATCTGCTCACACATCTGCTCCACCAGAGCATTGATTGCCATCCTCTTACAGTTTCTATAGGTTGCTCCCCTTCCTCCGATTACTGGCAAGATTCCTGAGAGAATGATCTGTTCAACTCTTGTCTTCTTCAGTTTCCCAACCAACTGTCTGTATCTTTGCACTATTCTAGTTGTCCCCTCCCTGTCTGCATTGTTCGTCCCTACATGTACTAATATAGATCCTCCCTGGCCATGCCCCAACACGTTCTCTACCCTATCTGTCACATGCTCAATCCGAGCGCCCGGAAGACAAACAACAACATCTTCTCCTTTGTTTAACGTCTTGTCCGTCTTTCGCAAAATTGAGTCGCCCATAAAAACCCTTTCTGTTCTCAATGCACCCTCGATCACTGCTTCAGAGTAGCTCCTCCGTTTTGCATCTCCCTGGTTGCTGACTTTCCCCCCTGCCGCTTTCTCTGTTCCTTTCTTTCCTGTCTCTTTTCTTCCTGACATCTTCCTTGTTATTGACTTCCGTTTGGTCATATCTACTCTCAGTTCCTTTCTTCCCTTCGTCTTTCCTCCTGTCGCATCTACTTCTATCATCTCCTGTCCCCTTGTCCCTCCCTCCTTCTCTACTGTCACTTTCTCCACTGTCTCCTTCATGCATGGCATGTTTTCTGTTGTTCTTTCTCCATTTGTTTTCCTTGCTATCATCCTCCCTCCTCTCTCCATCCCCTTCACAAGATCCGTTAGCTTAGCTAGCTCTGCCGTCAGACAGTCCACTTTCCAACACCCTAAACATTGGAAAGTAAACCCTTCCTCCGTTGTCTCTGACCAAGACTTTCCGCACCCCGATAAGGCAAAATCCACCAAGCTGTGGCAGTGATCACACAGCAAGTGCCTCCTTGCTTTCACTTGCCGCTTGGAAGGTGCCATAATACAATTGATCAAATCAACTTAGTTTATACCAACTTAGTCTTTAGAAAGACTGTTTGTTTATTGTGTACAGCAACTGCAGCACACTACGTGTTATAAACAACTTACTACCTATGCTACCATGAACAATAATTTTATTCTGTACTGGTACCGTTCCCTAGCGGATACTTTGGACACTACCTATATAAACAGACTAGGGCTTCCTGCTAAAACACTTGCTTATTTTTAATAACAATGGCACCGAATCAAAGAATTATCCTATGTATGCAGCTGTTTTGCTTACCACTTTATCTGTTATATATCATATCAATTTATCAGATTTGCTAAATTTTGTTTACAATCTTGTTGAAAGCTAGATTACCCTATTTCACCCACTATAAATAATAGTCTGCACAAACTAAGGATTCCTACTAAAAAGCTTGTTTATTTTTAATAACAATGATACCTATTCAGAGTGTTACCTTACACATATAGTTGTTACGCTTATTGCTTTGTCTCTTATATACGATATCAAATAAACAGATTTTGCTCAGTCTTGTTTACAATTTGTCGAAGGCTAGATTACCCTATTATCACCCACGTATACTAATTTGTTCAAAAATACTGTTTACTAACTAAATTTAACCAAAACTGCCACTCAATATATGTCTAGTACACCCTTATGAATAACCTTAGCACAAAAATAATACTTACAATCAATACTTCCGCTTGTTTTTCAACTTTTATACACCACCAAATTCAAACATCTGCATCCACCAAGTTTCCCGCCGAGTAACATACATACATACGTACGTACGTACGTACGTACGTACGTACGTACGTACGTACGTACGTACGTACGTACGTACGTACGTACGTAACACAATGTATTAGCAGAAACCCACCCACAGAGGTAAGCACAAATGTTATTACACTGGCCTGCAATTCGACTACATTGACTAATTTATTACTTTGAAAACAATAAGCACAAGGCAATTGGCGACTAAAGAAATAAATTAGTCAATATAATAGAATTTCAGATTAAACCAAGGCCACTGTAATAACATGTGCGCTTACCTCTGTGGGTGGGTTTTAGCTAGTACAATAAGTGACCCCAAAAACAGAAAGATTTGTAGCAAAGGCTTACATAGAAATGTAGGCAATACCGCCTATTTTTTCCCAAACTGTTTTGGTACTTAATTACCCAAACTTTCGGTTGTGCTACGAAATAATGCATTATTCTTTTCGGCTTTGTTGCAAGGAATCACTCATAGCCATCATTCAAAAATAATACACAACGCAATGCACGAATGCACTATATGTTTGGAATACATTATTTTGATGGTTTGACGGATCTGCATTGCATTGCATTTGTTTCAGATATGTTGACAAGGACACAGGGAAGAAATACACCAGCAGGGTTGCCTTTCAAGTTCTCATCAAGCCCGACACGTACAAAGTAGGACGACAGACAGTCGGCGCGAAACGTCCAGTCGACCCAGAGATCAGCAACACTGAGTTGGAGTGGTCAACGAAGCGGCGTGGTAGCATCTTTATCTACGGCTTGCTTGTTCGACTTGAGTAATTGCACATGAATACTTACACAAGCACAAGTCCGTTGATGTGTCTTTGTCCATGACACTTTTATTGTGAATATGTTGACAAACTGAAAATATATCAGATCAAGCGGGACACATCCACCTTGTCTAGACACCATATATTTCACTACGTCGTGGTCATTGTCACCAACATCGTAATCTATTAGGGTTTATAATTACTGTTTGAACTTCTTACCTCTGGCAAAGCTTCATGTGTGTTAAAACCAGGTCAAATAAGTCTTAAAACAGTTTTTACCAAGAGGGCATGAGACGTTAGTTGCACTATTTTATGTTGCCGTGGTTATTTATTGGTTGCTTATTTATTTTATACTAAACTAAATATATTGATAAACATAACATTTAGTCAAGTTATCAATTTCAATTCAAAAAAGGATATCCTACTTACATGGCTTTAACAATATTAATTAATAAAAATAACAAGTGCAATGGATAAAGGAGAACACATAATTGGACTTTTTTAGATTTCGCCAAAGCATTTGATACAGTGAACCATGACATCCTATTAAGAAAACTATACCATTGTGGAATAAGAGGAACTGTCCTCCAGTGGTTTGAAAGTTATCTATCTAGTAGAAACTAAAGAGTAAGTATCGGTGAAACCAATTCTGATCTTAAACAATATAACTTGAGGAGTGCCACAAGGATCAATATTAGTTCCCTTATTATTTCTGATCTATATAAATTATTTAAGTGCTGTGTCACAAATCACCTTTCAGATAATGTATGCAGATGACACTAATATTTTTATCCAAGGGAAAGATATGCAAAAAATGTGGCTTAAGGCTAATAAACTTTTGTTAACTATCAAGAAAACATGTACTGTGTCATTTAGCGATATTCCTAGTGTAAGAAACAGAATCAACAACATTTATATAGATGGGACTCCAATAGACACCGTTTGCCATACCCAATTTCTGGGAGTGATAATAGATAATAAAATCAAGTGGAATGAACATATAAAATATACATGTAAACATATCTAGGAGTGTAGGCATTACCTGGAAAATCAAGAACAAAATGAATAAAATAAAATGATTAATTTATAGTATACCTTCATATACCCTTTTATTATCTATTGTAATATAGTATGGGGAAGAGCTCCAACAATATATTTATCTAAAATTAATTTATTGCAGAAACAAATCATTCATATAAGCCATGCCGAATTCAGAAGTCATACGTGTCTTATATAAAGTGCATCAAATTATGAACATATATCAACTGAACAAATATGTAACTTGTATAATAATGTACAAACATAACAGGGGTATGTTACCAAATATATTTAATGACATGTTCATAAAGCACACACCTTCACACAACTACAACGAGACAACATATAGCTTACAAAATACCACATTACAAAAGCAAAACACACTCACTTATGCAAGTCCAAACCTATGGAATACTGTTATTATGAAGAATCATATTGATGATTGTACGTCTAAATATATTCCAAAAGGCAATAAAACAATACATCTGGAGAACATATTAACAAGAAACACTGAACAATTAGGATACAGTGGTATAATTCGGTGTAATAGCATGTATGAATAATTGTGAATAGCATAGTTAATAGCTAATTGACAAAATGTTTCATCATGTTTTGTTGACTCTTATTTGATTAGCTGTGGTATGCTTGCATCAGTATAATTGCACCAAGGTGGCATACATATTTTGTTGTTAATTGAAAAAAGGAATTTTAAGCAGTTTGCTTCTTTCCTGCTTATTGTTATTGTCTATCCTAATCTGCATGTATATGACATGTGTTTGTATTCAATATTGTTTCAGACAATCAGTCAATAAAGCAATTGACATATTTTTCTATACGTGTATTCCACATTGTGACATAACAGTCAGTTAGTGTTTTATATCGCTAGGTAATATTTATGTGCCATTATACTTTCTTTATTTAGTTTAGTCATGTCACCATATCAGATTGACTCACAGGAGCTTGTGTCCAGTTGATTTAGTTGGTGTTATATATATACACACACACACACACACACACACACACACACACACACACACACACACACACACACACACACACACACACACACACAGAGTCATGCATGTATAAGAATACTCATCGCATCGTGCATGTATTTAGAAAAAAGTCGCAGGACTAAGGCCAAAAGGATATGTTGATGCCCACTAATATACTATAGTAGTGACAGTGTTGGATTGAAAATAATACATTGCTGTTGGATTGGCATGTGGAGAGATGTTTGTTACATTGTTACAACCGATAATGTAATAATCAACATGATAATGTAATAAATCGATCGGTAATGTAAGTAAATCGACTACGTTTATATGATTACGATGTATATATATAGTATATGTAAGTTTGTGTGAATAAAAAACGAGTGAGATATCAACTTGTCAGTGAACTCTGCAGCCGTTTCTGCAGTTTAATTTTCTTTTTCGTGTGATCGCCTGCTTCTTGCGTGGTGTGACGCGACTGTTGTCATCTCTACACAGGATAGTGGGGCGGATATATATGTAACAATTTTTGCTTGAGTTGTGTACTTCCGGAAAGAAGCATGAAACTTTGTCCTAGGGGGGTTTTGGGTATGCTGATTTCAAAAATTGCGGGAACCACGAAGTCACTCCAACGGTTCACGCCCAAAATTAAGAAATTCAAAATGGCCGCCACAAAACACGTTTTTGCCCATTAAATGGCTCTAAGTGCCCCGATTACCATGAACTTGATGTCTATACCTATGTTTTTAAGGTCAAGGAATACACTCACACGCACACACACACACACACACACACACACACACACATACACATATATATATATATATATCACCAGTACAATCACACGCGCGCACACACCACAGACGCACGCACGCACACA